>JAOYND010132736.1:0-19452 GCA_025802135.1 Lagerstroemia fauriei | reverse complement strand
GAAGCTAGGAAATATAGTTTAGCTACGCATCAAAGAAGCTCTTAAAAAATGACAGAAGATATATTAACGAAAAGACAGTAAGTTAAGAAACACGAGGGGTAAGGAGAAGGTAAAGTGTGCCCTTCCCATTTATGGCTCAAATCTCCTTGGGGTAGCCCGCACCTCTGGCCTTACCTTATCATGTATGTTTGCAGGCGTGTGCACAAAAAAAATAGTAATAAGTTAAGGATCTACTTTACCGTAACAGCGAGAAGCCACCAGACTTCTCATTAGGTTGCCACCACTGGAGCCCGCGAGGAAAGGGTCTGTTGTAAATTGAATTTCATGAGGGATCTTCAATGTAAGGTACCACAGGATCTCCTTACTCTTACTGTGGAGTGTATAGGGCCCATAAAGAAGTGGAGTCTCTTGGTATATATCCACTAGCTGTGTCAATTTCACATGTCTGTTTACCAATGCCTTAACCATACTCAAGTTTCCGGAGACGACAGCATAATGAAGGGCAATGCATCGCCAGACGTGCTCATGCTTCTCTAGGGATTCTTTGGGCATGAGTGCCACTAGCTTCTCAACGAATTCGTCATGCCCGAAATTGATCGCCACATGCAGTGCGGTCTCTCCCTTCAACGTAATTCTCTCCGACAGCGCATTAGGATCATCCTTGAATATGCTCTCAGCAGCCTTCCAGTCTCCCTTCACCGTTGCATCGTACAGGTCTCGAGAACGCCTGACATGATCCTCATCTGCTTTATTTGCAAATCAAACAGTAATGGACTAGTGTAAGGCAGCATGCTTATGAGTTTCTATGTAAAATTGATCGCAAAAAACAGTGTGGGAGCTAATTTGTTAGTTCACTAAAATATGATGGAACTGAAAAATATCCACCCGACTCATAAGAAGTTAAAGCTATTAGGTGGTGGTACTTAATTCTCTTATAAATCAAGTTTCAACTTCTTAACTCCCCAATGTGGGATTCAATCCTTAACAGGATCAAGGTAAAATTTTGCACTTAAAAAATATAAGTTAAACATCATTATGCCACGTGGATATAACATATGATTTTTTTTACAGCACTTTAATGGCTATACTAACGTAATTGTTATTTTTAATATACAAAGAAGACACACAGACCTAGGAGGGGTAAGAAAGAAAATGGGATAAAAAATGTACGAGAAGTCTCACTAGTGATATCGAACCCAAGACCTCTAGATAATAGGATGACAGTGGTGTGAACTGGACAAAGTAAATGTTTAATCTTAAAAAAAAAATTACCCCTCCAGTTGATCGCATCAAATTAGATCTGAGTAAAAGAAACCAAGGGTTCGACAAAAATGAATTAGAATGCAAGTTTTACGTACAAGAAGTTTTTAACTTTTGATGTGTAATAAAAGCCTTGACGTGGTGAATCGCTTCCGCCGAGCAAGGAATGAATATAGAAATGGTAGTAGTAGCAACAGTAGTAATAATAATCTACAGGCATTGACACTATATTTGGATTGAAGGATTTGAAGAGAAGGGATTTGAAGAAATTGTCTATTCCTCTAAATTCCTCCAAATTCCTCTATAAGCTTAGTTTTCCAATTCCTCCAATTTAGGGGAATTAGGAGGGATAAAAAATTTTATGATGAAAATACCCTCTGTATTCTAAAATACGAAAAAGAAAATTCTATTATTCTATCTTACATCCTTTCGAACATTTGATAACAAACACAAGACTTTACCCTCCTTTCTTCTCTTAAAATGCTAAAATGAAGGAACAAAAATAAATATGAAACTCGTAATGTTTTTTGTATGTACGTTTTCTAGAATAAAAATTCATATAAGAATTATAATGGGATCAATTTAAAATTAATATCACAACTTTAAGGTAAAAATAAAATGAATTTTAATTTGGTTAATATTTTTATAAAATTTAAAAAAATTTATTAACTTTTCTCTATACATTTCATAAAATGTTTATTTATATTGAAAAAGATAAAATAGTTAATTTAACTTTTTTACCTCTCCAAATCCATTCTCTAATAATAATACGCAAATAAGGGGTTTAAAAGAATAGTTTATCCCTCCAAATTCCTCCCTTGTCCTCCAAATTCCTCGATCCAAACATAGTGTGAGTTCTTAATCTAGAAATGATGTGCATTAGAAAATATTACCTCCACTAGCAGCAGACTTAGCCTCATCATCGCTCTTACCGAACAAGCCGTCCAGTTCCAGCCATATCTCGTGCGCAGACTTGCATCCCATGATATGATCGAAGAGGCTATAAGAAATAGACCTCTTTAAGGCAAACTCAGCCTTCCCATTCAGCTGCTTCCACTTACTGATAGCATCCGAAATTTCTGCAGCAGCTTCTTCAGGGATTTGGACATCGTTCCCGTTGACGACATCCCACAGGCCCTCTCCTACAAGGTACGACTCCATACAGGTCCTCCAAACCTTGTAGTTGGACGGGTTCAGCAGCTGGATACCGAGCCCACCAGCACAACGATGCTTATCCATCCTCGGATGATTTTTGTTGGGTCGTCAGCGACGGGATCTCGAGGCACGAACGACTACAGCCCTTGTAAATCTGGAGCCATGTCAACAAAGGGCCGAGTTATTGGATCAACTCACTTCATTCAAGCTCAACTTACTTCACCTGTCCCCATTTCAATCTTCTTATTTGAATTCCCTTCAGTTATAATCCTAACAAGATCAGCTTGTACTATCAAACTAGACTGGTTGAGATGGTAGGGTACCAAGTAAAATCTCATATTTGATTCTTCTCAACGAAGAGAATTCATCTTATGAAAGTTTTATTACCTAGTGAGCCTATACGGCTCGAACTGGATTAGTCATGACCCGTCAAACTTCTAAATATACATATTAAAAAAAACAATTTTTGGACTTACCGGAGCTCGAATGTTTTAAACCACTTGAAGTGAGAAGCGGGGCGATGAAGGTAAGCGACCTAACTTCTGGATTGATAGCCGATGCCACAATTTCCTTCTCAGGGAACTGCTATTTAATACGGGCAACCACTAGCCTTGATTCCGGTGACTGCGATCGGGGACAACCACTAGCCTTGATTACACAGGTGAAAAATTGCATTCACGTCCCTCAACTCAAGCATGTGAAAAAAATGACCACTTTAAATCAATGGGGATACAATTCTTTCTTATTAAAACTCTTTATATTCCTTCATTCAGTTTCTCACTTTCTCTTATAAATCGACAAGAGATTCTTACATGATGAGCTCATTTTACCACATCAAGTGTGAATTCAACTAATGAATGTTTGACAAGTTTTCATAAAGCATCACATCACATTTTTCTATCCATTAATAATATTCATTTTTAAACATGATTTAAAATATTTGCTAACATGTCAAGCATTCATTAATAAGTTCACCGGTCATCCATAAACTCAGCTCACCAAGGACTTTCTCCAAATCGATGATCCTACATTGTAATAGAAAGGTTGTAGTCTGTACTTTGAATAAGTACAATCAAGTGATCGATCTTGGAGGTTCGCAATTAGGGTTTTCAGATTGGGCAGAAAGAATCCGTTGTGGTAGGTTGTTGACGGGTATTCTTAGTTCGTGTAAGTGTTGCGAGACATTGCCAATTTGAAGAATTAGGGGTACACGAAGTAATTTGGAGTTTTTGTAGGTAATTTTTAAATCTTCTACTATGTAGATTATGAATCACATAAAATACATTTTTGGATTTTTGGAATAAAAATTGTTGAAGTTCACGTTGCACTGCCTCCCAATTCGCAACAATAATCTCCGACATGCCAAGGCAAAAGATTCATTTTCCCAGTTGTAAGT
Organism: Lagerstroemia fauriei; assembly: GCA_025802135.1. Lineage (NCBI taxonomy): Eukaryota > Viridiplantae > Streptophyta > Magnoliopsida > Myrtales > Lythraceae > Lagerstroemia > Lagerstroemia fauriei. Next base: position 15,641 of record JAOYND010132736.1, on the reverse strand, counting down.
GTGGAGGTTATTGTTCTGGTATGTCAAAGTTGAGGGGCCTTGATGCAATTTGGATAGAATTCGTACTTGTCATTGATTGCTTCTTTAAGATAGTATTTTCATGTCGAGGTCATTAGCCGGCAAGCATTCTCAATTTACAGTGGATGTACAGCTGACAGTGATATTTTTATCGAATATGTGACAGTTTTATCGAATTGAGAATGTCATGTGACAGTTTCATAATACAGCTGGACGGTAGAATCACCCCTTTTACCGAGAGAAAAGTACTAGTATTTTATCGAATTATGAAAGATATGTGACAGTTTTTAATTGTATGAACTTTTTTGTTATAAAGTATCGATGATTATCTCTAATAAAAAAATAACACATCTCCGGTGTTATGTGGTTCAATCGCTTTCCATGAGACAATTTCTCATGGCCTAAGAGTTTAGGAAGTGGAATTTTCTCAATTTTTTTGAATTTTATATTTTCATAAATATTTCTAATTACTTTTGATGGATTATTGTTCCTATAAAAATCACATATATATTTGTTATCTACCTGGAGCTAAATTTCAATTTCAATTCGTTATTAATTATAATTTCATCGGAAAATTCTCACAAATTCTCAATTTTGATCATTAAAATTTATAAATATTTCTATTTATTATATAGCTTTAAAATCACAACATAACATAGTTTAAAGTTTATAATCACATTACAACTATATATTTTTTTATCAGTAGTAAATCATCTTTGCATCTTAATATGAATATAACTTTATCATTAAAATAATTTTTGTTAGATCCATATTTTTATAAAATTTGGTTTTTTATTTTACAAAAAAATAGTTTTACTGATAAATGGAATTTTTATTTCAACTTTTTACTCCCATAATAAATTGTAATGTCACAGATAGATGGTATATGAGTGCTTCCACTTTCAATACCAGGCAAAGTCAAACGTGATAATAAATTCTTCACCTACATATATATGTTTTGTCTTTATTTGCTTGTATATATCGAATTGTAATGTTGACTTGTAAAACTGCGAAGTTGCTATTTATGATCATTCACCCATGTTTTTTATGTAGTTCATGTTTTTGTAGTAGCTAGCATGATTTGGATTGTTTATTCAATAAGTCAGAGTTGACCTGGTCTTCCGGAGAAAATGAAGTAATTCTTCTCATTTATAGGTTCAAATTCGAGAAAATTGCACAGTTGGTACAAAACCTTTTATGAATGTAACGTTTTAGTACAAAACCTTTTTTTGTCACTTTGCATTACAAAATGTTTTCAAAATGTAATAATTTGGTATGAATCATGAATTTTCTACAAAAGTCGTTAAATGAGCTTATGTGGCATAGCGACGTGCCTGTTGATCATAGACATCATTTCTCCCACAATCCCACTTATACACATACTTCCACATAGACACACGGACTCACTGACACATACACAGACAAACAAATACATATACACCCGCCCAATTCCTCGTTCAGATAAAAATTTTTTCTCCCGCTCATCATCTAATTAATTTTTCATTAACAAATTAAAATAAAATAAAGAAAGTTTATAAAATAAAAAATAAAGAAAATACTAATGAATACATGGTTTGGGTCAAAATCCATTGAGATATGTAGTAATGAAAGATTCTTGCAGTTATTGCAGTTAAGATCATAGGTATGTAGTAAAAAAAAGGCTAAAATTCTTATTTTACTCTTAATCCAGATGATTTTATAAGATAAATACATAGAATAGATTTTAATATTTAAATTAGATTAAGAAAAATAATAAAAATAAAAAAGATATCAAATCTTTCAAATATTTGTATATAATATTATATATAATTATTTTTATTTTACTTCAGTTTGTAAATATTTGTTTTTGTAAATAACAAAATTTTAAATAAAATTTAATTAGATGATGAGATGGAGGGAATTTTTTTATTGGAGAGGGGAGGGATTGGGCGGGAGCGGAGAGAAGGAAATGAACGGGAAATTATAGTGTTTTGTCAATATGTATTTTTATATGTGTAGATGTGTATGCGTGGGATTGTGTGTAAAAGGGGAGAGATGATGATGATGGTGATGATGATGAGCGGGATATTATAGTGTTTTATCAATATGTATTTGTCAATATGTATTTTTATATGTGCGGATGTGTATACGTGGGATTGTGTGTAAAAAGAGGAGAGATGATGATGATGGTGATGATGATTATGAGTGGGAAATTATAGTGTTTTGTCAATTTGTATTTTTATATGTGTGGATGTGTATACGTGAGATTGTGTGTAAAAAAAGGGGAGAGATGATGATGGTGATGATGATGAGCGGGAAATTATAGTGTTTTGTCAATATGTATTTTGATATGTGTGGATGTGTATATGTGAGATTGTGTGTAAAAAGGGGAGAGATGATGATGATGGTGATCATCATGGGGTGTGTGTGTTTTAGAGGAGAGAATATTGCATGTAACTGGTGTATACATATATATGGATATATATATATATTGATAAGGTACTATAAATTATTAAAAAATATTATATTAAAATATAAAAATAAAAAAAATAATCATAGAAATAATTAAATTATATTGATTTGTGATATCATATCAGTACTGATATATGATATAAACCGGTACATACAAGACTCCCTTATGTTACAGAGGTTAATCTATTTTCTATTTTAATTATTTTTATTTTTTTCGTAATCATTTTTCTTTTTATTTCGAAATTTTATTTGCATTCATTTTTTATGTTTTAATTTATTATTATTACTACTTATTTTATATATTATAATATAAAAATATTTGTTGTATATGCCATGTTAGCAAAATTCTTAGGTGGCATCTAGTCAGCAGCCATGTCATTGTGCCACATCAGCTCAGTGTCCGACGTAAAAATCGTTCTGACTTCGGTAGCACCAGGAGCTGTAGGCACGCACTAGACCTAACTTGGGATTTTAATCGTGTTTGGGGTTTTGAAGTCGTCACAAACCGTTTAAAGACTAGTCCTAAGGTCGATTAGAAACCTATTATTTTGCCTAAGGGATCATGACACTGACCACCTAGATGCTTACTTGTCGGTCTTGAACCAAAGTTTGGATTCGGGGGTCTTGTTACGCTCAAAAGGCTCGCAAGTCAAAAGACACGCTCGATATCGGTACCCATCCCTATGTCTAGGTTGTTTGTTTGCTTGCACTTTTAGTTCATCCAATTATTTCCTTGATCGAGATTCAAATCAATGGTCCAAAATGAAGATTGATAATCAAGACCACGTACCCTAAAATGATACTACCCGCCTTAATCTAAGTGCAGAAAAGTAAAAGAGTTCCACTACTATTTGATTACAAGGATTCATCGCATCTCTCTCGCTCTACCAACCTCATACAATAATGCGATCAGATACAATGGTGTTCCTGAACCCTAGAAATAGGCAGTAAACAACCAAAATGCCCGATAGATTAACTTGCAAATCTAAGCATCTATAACTCCTATTCTCAACAAGAACTACATCAAAATCAAGAGAAAAACCAAGCAATGGTCAGCAGTATCAATGGGAGTTCACACCCACATCCTTGGCAAGTAAAGGCATTCAAATTGAGAGTAAAATTGATAAATAAATGATGGCATCAACTGAGGCTCAATATGCCCAATCTCCCATCAGAAACACCCTTGAAAATAAGGAATGACAATGAGCAAGGAGCTGTTGTCGCTATTGGTATTAAACAGCCCTATTCCCCTTGAAATGGCATCGTACACATGAGAAATCATCAAGCAATACCAGCTGCAGCAGTAGGCTCTAAATAGCCACATCTCCGTCAAGAAAACCATCGTTCAAAATGGAGAAAGGATGGGACCGAAAGCGGCTGCAGCAATGGGCTGTAAATGGTTCTATTCTCGTAAGAATGCAGATTCGAAACCACAAGAAATCACCAAGCAAAGATTAGCAGCAGTTGTATGCTGAAAACAGCCATGTTTCTTATTAGAACTATCGTTAAAAAGGATAAAAGATATAACAGATAGCAGCTGCAACAGTGGGCAATAAACGGCTCTATTCTCGTAAGAATACGGAATCGAGTTTACAAGAAATCATCAAGTAAAGATTAGCAGCAACTGTAGGCTCAAAACAGCCACGTTTCTTATCAAAAACCATCATTTAAAAAGGAGAAAAGACAGAACAGAGAGCAGCTGCAACAATGGGCAATAAATGGCTCTATTCTCGTAAGAATACGGAATCCAGTCAACAAGAAATCATCAAGTAAGGATCGTTCAAACTGTAAGTGTTAAATAGACTCATTCCCATTGTAAATGCCATTGAAACAAACAGAAAATTTCAAGCAACGAATGCTGCAAATGCAAATGACAAACAGTCCCATCTTCTTTGAGAAAAGCCGTACAAAAAGGGAGTAAAAACCAATAAAAGAGAAGCTAAATATCAGCAGGCTTAACAGCCCCATTTCCTATCCGAATGTCATCGAAATCAAGGAAAAATACAGAATAAAAAGCTGCTGCTAGGCCTGACAATTTTTAACATGACACGACACGACATGGAGTTAGACGGGTTTGGATTGACCCTAACCAGGTTTCATGTCTAAACGAGTTGACCCGTGTAACCCATTTACATACACCGGGTTGAACCCGCATAACCCGATACGTCACGATTAAACCTGTTTAATTATGTGTCTATGTGTCATACCCGTTAATCCATTTAAACATATTAAGTTAAAATTACAATTACACCACACACATTTAGTTATACGAGTTAAACGTATCGTGTCGTGTCAACCTTGTTTTAAATGGGTCGTGTTTGTGTTTGAAACTTCTGACCCGTTCAATAAACGGGTCATATACGGGTTGAGATACTTTTGACACGAACCCGTTTAGACACGACACGTTTAAACACAGCACGACACGTATTGCCAGGCTTAGATGCTGCAATGGCCGATAATAAACAATTCTATTCCCCTAAAAAATGCATTGAAAACAAGGGAAAGCATCGAGCAAAGAGTTAGCAACAAACAACCATTAACAACAATCAGGACCGCTGCTAAAGCCCATTACGACAGCAAACAGCCACCAAGACGATATGGTAGACGTGGTAAAAAATCAAAAGTTCATGCCCTTCGAGATCAAAAGTAAAAGTTTGTGGTAGAATTGGCAAAACAGGTAAAGTTCATGTATTTTTGGAAAAATTTGCCCTATATTAAAACATATCCAATCAAAAGCCCTAAAAAGAAAATCATATAAAAAGAACCCTGAGTTTGCAAGATTTATTTCTTATGAATCCGATTAGCTATTATTAATCTGTTCAGCGCACAGAGGCTCAAATTTCAACTGTTCCATACCGATTCTTAGCTTATCATTGAAATATTCTATTTTTCCATTGATTTTAATTAGTTAGGGATAAAATGAAACTAATTTGCTTAATTTGGACATCCCAATAATCATTTACGATTTTTTAAATAAAACTGACCGAAATGAATGAATTTGATAGATTCGGCCAATTTTACTTAAAAATTGTATCCTTTTCTCTGAATCGAATGTTGGGGTCCAAAATATGTTACATCAAAACTAGTTCGACATTCTTCAAAATGACTCTGAATTTGTCCTATGATCAATTCAATTGGATCCTCAATTTTAATCTCAATTATCATTGTAAATCAATTATGGACATGTACATGCTCAATTTTTCAAGGTCCAAGCTCAGGTACTTTCCGAACCAAAATGAGGTGCCAACACCACCCACTTTCTTATAAAAATAAAATAAAAATATATAAAATAAAGGTGACATGTTTCTCCCTCAAAACTCCGATCCTTCTCTCCTAATGAAGACTTCTCTCTCTCAAAATCAGCACATATTAACAGATGTAGTGAACAAAATTGGATGAGCTAATAAAGAATAAAATTGGATACTGTGTTCATGAGAGATCACGGAGAGTGGTTTCTTACAAGGGAATGAGGGGGAGGTGTCTCTACTGTGTCCCTAAATGAGCAGGATCTATCGACTGTTGTCCTAAAACATTGGCTGCAGCGATGAGCTGGGGAATGTAGCTTCGGACTTCGAATAATGGCTGTTAGGGCTGAATGAGATTCTGGGGTCGAGCCAACCGTCCAGGAGGGCGTTCACACGATCTACGGCGGCGGGGCTAGGGCATTCACGGTCAATCACGTGATCTGCTTCATAGATTTGGTGTAGGTCGGGAAAGGGCGGCGGTGCCGAAGCTTACCTTTCCACCCTGCAAGTCGGTGATGTTAACGAAATTGACATTGTTGGGGGCATTTTCAGTGGCAACTCATTCGTGATGATGGAGAGGGGCCTGTTGTCAATGAAGGTGGACATAGCGAGCAAAGAGCATAATTTAGCAAAGCGAGATTGAAGTCAACTGTAGATGTGTGAGGTTTGTCTGTCAGCTCTTGAAACGCCTTTATCATAATTCATATCCTCATTGAATCCCTATAAAACTGCTCAAGAAAAATATTTAGACTAAGCGAAATATTCATTATAAAGCAGTAAAATTCATAATATTTTACTAATTGAATTTTCCTTTGATTGCCTCTAAAAGTATCTAGTATGATGGTGAGAGCATTTATTTTTTTCATTTTTATTTTTAATTTCTCTTTTATATATTGTTGGATAAATTTTTTTATTTTGATTGCCTCTAAAAAATTATATTGGACAAGGGGAAAGAGAGTTTTTCTTGGCGGGAGAAAACGGAATGGGCGGGAGAAAAGGGAATGAGAAGAGCGTGTATTAGTGTACGTGTGAGAGGTGCGTGAGAGGTATGTGAGGTATGAGAGAGAGAGAGTCCGTGTGAGGGGGAGAGAGAGAGCGTATGTGTGAGGAGAGAGAGAGACAAAGAAAGGGGAGGTGAGTGGTGGAGATGAAGAGAGAGATTGATTTAATTTGATTGAATTGATTGATTAATTCTAATTACATTTTTACTATTATTTTAAATTTATCAATAACATAATGATTTATTATAGAGTAAAAATTGTCACGTAATATCTAGTTAGCGTACATATTGTACTACCATGTCAATTCGATTAACAGCGTCAGTGCGAAATCGATGGTTTGTATTAAAATATTACATTTTCAAAATAATGTATAGTACGGAGTGACAAAAAAAAGATTTTGACAAAAAAAGATTTAAATTGGCCTCGCCGCTCCCGACGCCTCGCCACTCAACGCCCCCGACCCCTAACCCCCCAATGCCCAACTCCTGATGCCCGACACCTCGCTGCCTGACCCCCCAACGCCCACTCAACCCCGATACCTCGCCGCCTGCCGCCCCCAACGCCTCGCCGCCCAACTCCTGATGCCCGACACCTCGCTACCTGACCCCCTGACGCCCCCCAACGCCCAACGACTCCGCCCGATGCCTGACGTCCGAATGCCGCCGGCAATGAGGTGTTGCTCGTCACCGCCGGCCGTGAGGTGCTGCTGCAAAGAAGGAAGGGGGCGGGGCTAGGTGGAAGAGGAAGGCAGGCAGCAACGCAGAGGAGAGAAAGGAGAGAGTTGGAGGGGATATGAAAAATTATGAGAGGGGCATGTATGGAATTTTGAAAAAAATTTGAATATCCCCTTTTAAACTAGTGCTATTTTTTAAAAGTGGTATAAACTAGTACTAGTTTTAAAAGTATCCATTCATTTGGTGCTATATAAATTTTCACCTTTTTCCCTAATCAGACCAAACAAATTATTTGTGTATATATAAGTTAAATATAGTCATATTCTGTATACCATATCATATATATAGCACATAATTATAAATCATTCTTATAAATTGACCAAAAAAAGGTGCCTACAGCCCATTGTCCAAAAAAAAATTTGTTCGCATGTTGTATAATGAGTTACTAGAAGTTCGGCTTTTCTAATAACTAACAGTACTGACCATGGAAAAGTAAGTAAAATGTTATTGACCACGAAGCGTGCCTATGCAAGACACGAGTGTGAATCTCTAGTTTTAAAAAGTAAGTAAAATGTCATTAAAAAAATCCAACTTTTTTTTATTTTTCTTTTTGGCAGAACTCCTCAAATGAAGGATCTCACCTACTGTCAACGGGAAAAAGCACTAGTGATACAAAAAATTTGACTAATGTTATAATATGGTACAAAATCTTTAAAACGTTATAAAATAGTACAAAATTTTTGAAAAGTTGGCGTTGATGGTACAAACCGTTAATTAACTGCTAACACCGTTAGTAACTGCTGACGTGGCGCTTATGTTGCTGTTGACGTGGTGCCTACGTGGTTGCTGACTCAGAAAATTGAATGATATAATAATAAAAATCTAGGAAAAAAGCACCAATGGTACAAAAAGTTTAGCTAATATTACAATATGATACAATATCTTCAAAATATTATAGAATTGTAAAATAGTTAAATTTGTATTATTATTTTATTTTGTTGGAAATTCCAAAGTTTTCAATGACACATTATCACTAATATTATTGTCACCATCATCGATATGATATTTAGAATTATAAATATAAAAATTATCATTGGAGTGATTATCATCAATAACTTATTATTGTTGATGATCTGTAAAATACATATGTCAATAAACTAAAAAATTTAATCCAAAAAAGTGTCTAAAAATCTAGATTAGAAATTTTAGGTCCTAATGACAAAAACAATGTCTGATACTTAGTTCATATCATCGGACGGGCTGTATACAACAATTTTTAACCTAAGTATTGGAAGAACGTTAAACCAAGTAATACTCTCTCATATTTGTGACTATGTGGTCTTTACAAGTAGTTATCATGATGGCCTTAGTCTCCATCTGAGACATGTTGAGATTAAAAAGATTGCTGCAAAGTCAATTGGTGATAATCACGACATATGAGAGTGTGTGAGGGGAAAAGGTAGATAGATGGACTTAAGAATTTACTTGCCAATAAATATAAGTATAACAAAAATATAAAAATTTTGTACTAATAATGCTTTTTTCGAGATTTTTATTACCATGTTATTCAATTTTCCAAGTCAGCATCCAGGTAGGCGCCACGTAGACGCCATGTCACCAGTAGTTAACGGCGTTAATAAATAATTAACGGTTTGTATTATCAGTGTTTACTTTTTAAAGATTTTATACCATTTTGTAACGCTTTAAAAACTTTGTACCATACTGTAACATTAGTCAAACTTTCTGTACCATTCATGCTTTTTCCCCACTGTCAACTTGCCCGAGAAATAAATGCAAACAAACGATGAATATAGTGAAATAATGTAAAAAAGCAAATTAAATCCAACATACAAATATGTTGTATGTATAGTCACATGATATATGTATAGTCACATGATATATGTGTGTGTGTATATATATAGCACGTTTGTCGTGCTTATAACAATGTTGACAAGGGAAATCCATAAAATAATTGAACAAAGACCTTTATGTGTAATAACAATATTCAATCATTTTAAAATTTTTAATGAAATTTTAAAAATAAAAATAATCCTAAAAATAACTGAATTTTTTTAGGTTATAAGCACCGTATAAATATTATCTTGTGGTAGACACATTACATATAAGACTTTCTCTTATACCTTGAAATATTCTGGATAATCAAATTAGATAAATTGTAATATGTTGTACAATAAATTATTACAATAAATTTTTAGGTTAATCAAGTTAACAAATAATGTGGTGAAGTTTACCTATAATTATTTTAAATGTCAGTAGTAAGTGCCATATTATTTTTAAAAGTGAATATAATCGATGGATATTAAAAATAATGTGACACTTTTTTATTAATAAATCAAACAATTGTTAGTTGAGTTCACGGATAAGGTAACAAGTTCAAATCACATAAGAATCTCTCGTATTATCACATATACCCATCCAGTGGTTTTATAATATTATTAACCAAAGAAACACTTAAAAGAAAGATATTATGTTTGATTTATATTATATGTGTGACAAGGGTACATAATGTAATTTCTCCCTTCTATTTGGTAGATATGCTCGAAAGACTGCCTATAGTCCACTTGCTAGATGAACTGATGCATACATAGTATGTTTTCTGATGTCACAGAGTATTCAGATTTCACTCAACTAACCCCATGACCATGTACATAAATCTGCAAGCACACATGGCAGGGTAAACTCAGAGGTGCGGGCTGGCCTCAAGGTGATTTTAACCTTAAATGGGAAGGACTCCTTGAAGTCAATGCATACATACTATGAACACAACGAAATGCTCTACCTGATCACATGCAAAAAATTAGGGTCGTGCGAAAACAAGTCTGAAACCGATTTGTAACTGAACCAAAACTGAACAAAAAAACAATCCATTTCAGTTTGGCATTGCATGCATGAACTGTAATTGATTTGTAGAAAAAAAATCGGATTGGTTTATGTGAATGGATTAAGGAAATTATAATGGAGTTACACGATATTGGTGATCTCCTTGTATGTATATTTACTAATCATGAATGATACAAATATGGTTCATGAAGATACACGTAAATATTTTACGATACATGATAATATTACAATATAAGAATATTCCATAGATATATTCCTCAATACGCTCCCAATCTAATGGTGGTGAGGTCATTGACAGATTGTTGTAGTGTGACTGGAACATGAAGAGGGAAACATTCTTCGTGAGAATATCTGCAAGTTGAGAGGATGTGGGAACATATCTAACGAGGAGGTCATCACGTGACAGCCTTTCCTGAATAAAGTGATAGTTCACAACAATGTGCTTGCTGCGATCATGTTGAACATCATTGGCAGCTAAATAAGTAGCATTGATGTTGTCACAACAGGCAATGATAGGACTTGGAGAATGGAGACCAATGTCAGCGATCAATTGATGTAATCATAATGTTTCAGCCACTGCATATGCTAAGGCTCGATACTCAACTTCAGTGGAACTGCGCGACACTGTTGATTTCTTTTTAGAGCGCCAAGAAATGAGATTAAGTCCAACAAAACTAGCATAACCAGTAGTGGACCGCCGACTATCAGGACAACCAGCCCAGTCAGCATCAGCATAGGCAGTAATCTGTAAATCCGAGGAGCGGTGAAGAAGTAGCGCTTGTGAAGATGTGCCTCGTAGATAACGAAGGATGCGTTTAACTGCCTATAGATGAGATGTGCGAGGGCATGCATGACTGGCTAACCAGATTGACTGCATAGCAAAAGTCTAGTCTAGTGATGGTGATGTATTGAAGTGCTCCTACTAGACTCTTATATTCTGTAGGGTTCGGCAGTAGATCTCCATCTGTCAGCAATAGCTGAAATCTAGATGGTAAAGGGGTCTTGACTGTAGAAGAGTTACTCATGCCAGAATGATGTGGGAGATCAGCGATATATTTTTGCTGAGAAAGAAATAATGAATCTGGACTAGTGTTAGCCTGAATACCCAGAAAATAGTGTAGGTCTCCTAGATCTTTCATTGCAGATTCATTTGAAAAGATATGAATGAAACGATCAAGTAGAGCAGGTGAGCTTCCCGTAAGGATAATGTCATCAACATACAAAAGCAGCAAAATCACATGTGGTCCTTTGCGATATATAAAAAGAGAGGAATCGACGAGACTAGAAGTGAAGTTATTAGTGAGTAGAAATGTACTGAAGTGGTTAAACCAAGCACGAGGTGCTTGTTTCAAGCCATAGATGGACTTCTGTAGGCGACAGACATGTTGAGGGAATAGAGGGTGACCGAAGCCAAGAGGTTGCTTCATATAGACCACTTCATTTAACGTTCCATGAAGAAATGCATTTTTGACGTCTAATTACCGGATGGGCCATCCCGAGAAAAAGATAGTGAGAGAACAAGACGTACTGTTGAAGGCTTAACAACAGGATTAAAAGTTTCATGATAATCAATCCCTGGTTGCTGATGAAATCCCTGAGCGATGAGTCGAGCCTTATAGCACTCGATCGACCCGTCTGCACGGTACTTGAAGAAGTATTTCCAAATGCTTCCAACCACATTCATTCGAGAGTCAAATGGTACTAAGATCCAAGTGTGATTTTGGAGAAGAGCATTGAACTCTTCAGCCATGGCTGGGTGCCAATGGGGTCCTTGGCGGCTTGTGAAAAATGAGTGGGTTCTATGACTGGAGTGGAAGTAGATGTGTGTAAGCTTAATTTGACACTTGGTTTGCGAGTACCTAACTTTGATCTTGTTACCATGGGATGGACCGAATATTTGGATGACTGAATCAAAGAATTTTGATTATTGGGCAAAGTTGCTGGGGGGTCCGTGGACTCGGAGTATCCTGAAACATCATTTAAGGAGTAGGGAGAATTTTGAGAAGGAGGGTGGGCTGTTACCTGAATGGCCATGCAATCAGCCGGTGTGTCATTCGGCCGGGAAAGTTGTCGGGTTGGCTGTTGAGATGGGCATCCATTGGGGTTGTCAATTGGTGAAGAAATAAGCCCAAGACATGGTTCGCAATCAGTGGAATTGGAGGGGAGCTGGGCTGCAAGAGGAAAAGGCCCGACTGCTGTAGAAATCTGTCCAGCTGTGACGTAGGCTGATGAATAGTGGGCTGCAATTATTGGGTCCCAGATTGATTCCCATCTTGTGCACCAGCCATTGACATGAACGAGAGAGGAATAATTCGGTATCTTTGTGAGTTGTGTGTGAAGGAGAGTTGAATGAGGGAGACGAAAATTCAGTTTCCAGAAAACGAACATGACGTGAAAAATACACTTGACCGGATAATGGATCCAAACATCTACAGCCCCTGTAATTTGGTGCATAACCAATGAAAACACACTTTTTAGATCGAGATTAAAGTTTATGGGAAGTGTACAGGGTAAGATTTGGAAAACAAGGCGTAGAATGGAGTAGTCGGGAATGAACCATACAGTTTTCAAACGGGGATAAACCAGTGAGAGTAGAAGTAGGTAAACAATTTATTAGAAAGATAGCGGTAAATGCGGCGTCTATCCAAAACTGTGATGGAAGATGACTTTGTATTAAAAGAGTTTTGATCGTCTCTATTATGTGCCCGTGTTTTCTTTTAGCAAGACCATTTTGTTGGGGGTATATGGGCCAGACATACGTAAAGAGATCCTTGATTCTCGAAAAAGTTGCAAGAAGTTGGAGTTGTGAAATTCTTTACCCCCATCGCACTGAAAATATTTGATCTTACGATCAAAAATATTTTCAACGTTATTTTTAAATATGCAAAATTTTTGAAAGACTTCAGATTTTTTTATTAATGGAAAAATTCAAGAGAACCGAGAAATCATCCGCAAATAGTACGTAATATTTAAAGCCCATATTTGAAGTAATGGAAGATTGTCATACATCAGCATGAATAATTTCTAGAGGAAATTGAGAGATATGGTCCACAGTCATAAAAGAGAGATGGCTAGACTTTCATAATCAACAAGAAAAATAGAAATCTATGGAAAAAAAATTGTTGTATCAATTCCCAAGACTGAAGGAGCTCCAAGATTCGCTTGCGAGGGTGCCCAAGTAGACGATGCCAAAGTGTCCCTTGTGACGTCGATGCAAGCAATGCTTTGGGACGAGTAGCAGAAAGAGGATAGAGATGCCCATTAGAAGGGAATTGAAGATGAGTGATCCCCGTGCAATTGTCCTTAATAGTAACATCCGAGTCAGTAAAAATCACATGGCAGGTATTATCGACACATAACTTATGAATAGATACGAGATTATATGCTAGAGAAGCAACATGTAGAACACTTTTGAGGAGTAATCGAGACTCAGAGGTGGGAATGGTCATAGAACCCTCATTCTTATTGGTGGCCAAGGACCCATTAACAAGAACAACTTTATCAGGACCTGTATATCGTGAAGAGTCTTGTAGTATACCTTCGGAGTTGACCATGTGTGAGGAAGCACTTGAATCCATATAAGTGTCAATCGTCCGACATCACTCAGGGATGTGGCAGCCAGTGATTTGGGAAGCTCTTGGGAATTTGCATAGTGATAGAGTTCAAGACATTGAATAGCAGAATGACCTGGGGAATTACAGATTTGATAGACAATAGCAACAAGATTGGGACCAGGGATGCCATCACTAACAATGGGAGCTGTAGAATTGTCAGACCTTACTGAAAAAGGATGTCTATGGTCATGAGCATTACCAATATGACCACCAGTACCACGACCTTCGTAGCTAGGCAGTTGTTGAGAGCCATATCTGCTGCCTCGATTCAGCCCTAGTGGGCCACCCCTTGAGGAAATAATCCTCGATACGGAGATGAACCGCGAACATGACCCCATAATTTCCTCGTCCATCTCATGGAGCTCCTTTGCTTAGTGTTTGCCTGAAATGCTATAGTGGTGATAGAGGAGCTGTCAGTGTGTAGTTGCTTGAGGCGATGTTCTTGATATATCAGCTTAGGCCGCAGTTCTTCAAAGGTGATCGGATCTTGACCATCGGTAATGGAGGTGGCGAAGGCCTCATACTCCCGAGGTAGACCGATGAGAGCATAAGCAACCAAATCTTCTTCAGAAAGGGAGGAATTTACCTCTTTCAGTTGGTTGGCCATTACCTTGATGTCACGTAGATATTCATCATACCTTGCTTGTCCAATTCGTGATGGGAGAGAGCAAGCTGAATATCTAACAATCGAGCACGTGAGCGGTCGGTGTAGCGAGTTTGAAGGGCATCCCAAACTGCCTTGGCAGAAGGTAGATCATAGACATATTCTAGGAGTGCTTCAGTCAGAGTAGCGAAGATGCACGAGCGAATGTTATCATAAGTATGACACCATGTGGGATACGAGAGATCGGTGTTGGGAGGACAGGTAATGTGGCCATCCACATAACCGAGGAGGCCATGTGATTGAAGGAAGGTTGAGAAAAGAGACTTCCACACATAGTAATTTCGTTGATTCAATTGAACAGTAATGAGATAGTTATGTTCGGAGTGGTGACATAGGCATTGGAGGGAGAGATGGTTGTGGTAGTGGGGACGGAGTCTGTTAGGGGTAGGAATGGTTGAGAAGGAATGGTGGGCTGCTGGTCATTGGTAATGGGGATGGTGGACTTGTATGATGCCATAAGGATGTCTGAGAGGTGAATGAAGAAACAATTCAGACGAAAGAGAGATCACGGGAGGGATCAACGAGGATATGGAAAAATCGGTAGAGGTTTGAAATATTAGGATTCGAGAGGCTCTGATACCATGTGAATGGATTAAGGAAATTATAATGGAGTCACACGATATTGGTGATCTCCTTGTATGTATATATAATAACAATGGATGATACAAATATGGTTCATGAAGATACACGTAAATATTTTATGATACATGAGAATATTACAATATACGAATATTCCATAGATATATTCCTCAATAGTTTATATCAATTTGGTTAATTGGTTCGAACAGAATTAATTTTCAAACGAATTGGTTCGGCTAGAAATCGGTTCAACCCAAACCGAATGGTTTTAAACAGTTCGGTTTGGTTTAATATCGGTTCAAACCGTGCCCAATTCGTTTTAAAACATTTTGATTTTAAACCGATTTTGAACTATGCCGAATTAATTTTCAAGTTGTGTTTTTGTATTATTATATTAGAATCAGTTCGATTCGGTTTGAGCCATCTAACTGCACTTTTTTTTTTTGATATCGATGGTGTCCAGGCCGGCCGCCGGAGCGACAACGATTCCCGACTAGTCCACCAGACGGTGTATTGTACGGCCTGGGGCCCGC
>JAOYND010132310.1:0-10187 GCA_025802135.1 Lagerstroemia fauriei | reverse complement strand
ATTAGTTGGGTGCACCTTGATCTAATTTAATCTTTTTTACTAACGAAAATTCAGGTTGTTCGTGAATAGGATTTGGTGCAGTGATAATATTCTCGATTTAATACAATTAAATTCTTGATTCAATTGTCATTATCTCGGTAAAATTTAGAGAATTACTTTTATAATCATAAAAATCAGAAGGTTAATAGTGATAATATCGCTGGAGCTAGGGGTGGTCGGATTTGGATACTCTATATTTTTCATGATGTCCAAACCCTACCATATAGGATCTATTCCTAACTTTTGGATCCGGACCCTACCCTGTGGAATTAGGAATAGGACCCTACCCCGGAACCTGTATTATACCACAGGTTCCAGCTACCCTATTGGAACCAGTCATTTTTCTTTTCTCGTTACAATAACTTTGTCAATATATATATATAATTCATATGTTTTGTAATTAAGAGACCAAATTTATGACAAATTTTTATAATTTTAATTTTGTTAATATTAGTTTAATATATTTTTATAAGATTCAGTAAATATTAGTTATATTTATATAAAATTTTAATATATTTGATTATTATATCTTATTCGTTCATAAATTCTGTTAATATTTTGAATATAATAAATAGATAAATGTTTTGTAAAATAAAATTTACTGAGTTAGAAATTTAAAAGTATAAACAACACAAGAATTAAACTAGGAATTAATAAATTATATATCGCCGATTGAATATACAATCGGTTTCGATTCTGGTTTTGGATATTGTATGGTTGGAACCAGAACCTATTATAACCGGTTCCTTAAATCATTGCATAGAGCCTACTCGAATGTCATTAGTATCTACTCAGAACTGACCCGATTTGGTAGGTTCCAACTGGTTCCGATTCTCTCCGGTACCCATGCACACCCCTGGAGCCCGTGACCACAAGGTTAAGAAAAGGCCGGCACTCGACAGGGAATGGGAGATTCGTAAAAAAAATTTACAGATCATTAAATAGATAAGAAAATAATTATGAGTTAATAGATTTATTTTATAGTTTGAATTATTATTTGTAAGCCGTTAATTAGGCTAAGTTGCTGAATGGTTTAGCGACCAAACTGCACAATCTTCTCTTTTTAAAAGGTACACTAATAACGTGGTCCAATCGTGATAACTCCAGGCTCCATGACGTGGAAATGTCGACTAATAGGACAATTTTAGGTTTGCTAGGTCAAACTCTTAGATTTCTAAATACTTCAATGCCGTGCTTGGTATGGATGAGTGGAGAAGAACATAAAAATGAATTGAATTTTATAGAATAAAATGTAATAATAGGAGGGAACGTAATTTAGAGAAAATTAGTGTTCACTAGAATGAAAAAAGGTCTGTTTTAATGAAATGTGCATAATAACTTTGAAAAGTAAAAACAAGTAAATAAATGTGAAGTGGAAGACAAATAATCATTCAATTTTATTCCATTTATTTCTTCCAACATGTGACTTTAACTCAATCAAATTATCAACTTACTTTTTTTTTCTTCAGTTACAATGGAGGTCCATGGACCTAAATTGTCAACTATGTCTAACTATGAGGAAATCGATCCAATATCCCGATTGGCACCTTGCTCCTTCAATTGGAGCGATGACCGGCTCCCTCACTTAAGATTTCACTCAGTAAAGTTTATAAATACCACCTAACTTAAATATTGAAGAGTTGATCTGGGTCACAACACTAGGATTCGACAGCCCTACCATATGTCCTAAGTCGGATTGGTCTTATTAGTATCGATATCACTTTTCCATTGAATCAAGCAAAGATGTTAGGATGGCAAATGTCAATGTCGAGTCAATCATTGTGGGGGGTTTTTTAATCTGATGTAAAATGCTTTTACTTTTCAAGGGCAATGTCGTTTTCAAGGAGAGTGAAATGGCTAGCGATAAAACCTTGGTGGAAAATGAAAATTCCTCTTCAATTTTCTCTACGAAAACGAACTTTTAAAACATGAGGAGTTTTGGGAAATATTTGAATATTTTGGGAAATATTTGAATATTGTTTCTACAATAATTTTTTAAATTTAATTTTTAATTATGAAGAAGATTGTATTTGTAAACGGGTAAGAAAAATGGGGAAATAAAGTTTGCGGAAAATTGCAGCATGAGCATTGTTATTTCTATGAAATGAACTTTATAAATGACAACCAACATTAACATAAAAAAAAATTAAATAATATTTTTGTTTCCATATTCTTATTACATGTATTCGTGTCACTTGAATCAAACAAAACGATGATTAGATCTTTCTATGCTTGTTAGAGTAAGTCCCACGTTGCCCATTTAGGTTGCTCATCATTAAGCACCTACTTGACGCAACATTGTCCATAATTATAGTGAACATTGGGGAGACCAAAGGTTGTGGTCTAATGGTCCGAAACTTACTTTTATATGGTTTGTTATGGTCGAGGGTTTTAGGTTTGACTCTCCTCTAAATAATATTTTCGGAGTACAAAAGAGACATATGAGTTTAGAAAGGAATATAATGAATAGAGAATAAAGGGGAGTTCACTTATGAGAATCGAACACATAACATATAATAATTGTACCAAAACCCCTTTTCTCTATGTAAAATTGTTAAAATAGACACTTTAAACTTAGATTTTAGCTTACACTGACTAATTCAGTCCTATAAGATTAATTTTGTGACACTTTCTATCAGATTTGTTACTATTCTGTTAACAAAACTATTGACGGAGTGAAGGCCGCATCAGTAAAATAGTAACAAATCGGACTTAAAGGTTAACAGAACTGATATTATAGGACTGAATTAGCCATTTTCAAAGTTATATGACTCAATTGTCAAAAATGATAAACATATAGGACTTTTACTAAAATTATCTCGATTATTGGTAGTGGTGCTGTGATGGAGCCAGTGTTAACGTTAGTTATCCAGTTTAATTGATACGTTTGCGGTTGAATACGAAAACACGGGCTGCACATAGTGAGGACTACTGCGTCCCCCACTATTGTTGCCTCCTTTTCATTGATTAAAAAGATAGAGAACATTGGGTTCCATATTTTGTGCCCAGACCCGTGTGGATATGAAAGGTTGATCAATAATTTCATGTCATTAGTTGTACATGTCATTATGGGAGGATAGAACGTTGGAAGGTAAATTGGTACGATCGGTGAAATGATGAAGGACAACATCGCAAGTTATTTTATTGCATCTTCATCAGTACAGGCTAATCAGATTTTACACGTGTAGCCCAGGAACAGAAGTCAACTAAAACATGAAGATATCTTAATAATTTCTAATAGATAATTGCGGACAAAGTCCCGACATTTGCTGTCGATTTCACATCTATTTCAATGTTTGAAATAGGGATGGGTAGTTCTAGGATAAACTCGAAAGTGATAAAAAGTTAATCGCATTGGATAGATTCATAGTAGATATTAACGAAATACGGGTAAGTTCCTAGTTATAAGGAAATGGTCGGATTCAGTTTCGGCAACATGGTACCCGACATCACATCATATTACAAAAACTAATTCACATAGTTAATTTCAATCATTTATAACTTTTTTCATTTAAAATTAAATTCCTGAGCCGTTTATATCGTCATATTCCTCATTTGATGAACTTTCATTTGGTTTAGTAAATATGCGTACTTGATGCATTTATCATATCTAAAATTGATTATAAATTAGAAATCAGTAATAAAACGATCAAATACGCGGCAAACAGACTTAAAATTATAATATATTTGATTATGATAAAATAACTACACAAATTAGTAAAAATCATAAGAATTCTCTGAAGACATTTACTTTATAATTATTAAACATGTGAAAAATATTGAAGTAATCTATATTATGAGGGTAAAAGAAGTATACCGAACAGGTTTTAACAGCGTACCTGAAACTTGTAGTATTTTACAAATTCTAAGTAGAATCCGGTTCCAAAATTTAATATGGTAGAATTCAGATTTAAAATTTAGAAACTAATTTTATGCAGTATAGGGCTCAGGCACCATAAAAAATGCATTGGACCAGACCCGATCTCCATTAGTTTGAAATGTTTCAGAAAGAGATTATGTGTTGGGGGAGTCCGCATCGAGCAAATAAAAGATTGAAACCTGGTTTGTAAGAGAGTGGATATCACCATCCTATCAACTTAAACTTTTGGGTTGGATATGGGCACAACCTCTTGTGAGTTAGGTGGATATTTTATATGGTACTAGAGTAGGTTGATCCTGAACTCACACCATGTCAGGTCCTAGTGTGGAACTCGTGGCTCGTTAAGTCTGAGGCCGGAAGAAAAATGTCCGGGTCGTGTTCAATTTATTGAGTACGGAGAAAATTTCCGATTTGCATGTTAGCCCGAGAATGGAAGAGGGCTTGCCTCGTGGTAGTTTACCCTTTACCCCAGACTTGAAGAAAAATGGCCAACTCGATGTCAATTGTTGACAACAGGTATTTAAAGGCACATATCAAGTATGAACATGTTGTCACGTGAGGGCGGGTGTTAAGGAATCAATTCCAAATCGAGCAAACAAGATATTAAAATGTGATTTGTAAGAGAGTGGATACGATACCACTATCCTAACAGTTTAAGTTTTTGGTTGGATATAAACCCAACCTCTTATGCATGAAGTGGATATTTTATACTATGGTTTAAAATATTTGCTTACGCGAGACCCTAAGAAAATTTTTTCGGTAGAAAACCAGAGGAGCACTATAGCAATAACCTAAACATTCCAAGATTTAACAACATTTTGTTATTGCTTGACCAAAATCAGTACAAAGTAGATCTTGGAGGGTGCCAACATATATACAGCTAGAGTCTATTTTACAAAATCTTGATTCAAAATATCTCTCTTGCCCTCCAAGTCCCTTCACTGACACATGCCATAAATTAATGTCAATAATTTTTTTTTTGGGTTATACTGCCCCATTTCCGTTAGCTGCAGCACAATACATCGAGTTACTTAACACTTGGATTGAGGGATGCAGAGAGGATAGTAAAAATTAAGATATGAGTTTGGCATCAATTGGTCTCAACCTGTTTTTTACCTCACTTAATTGCTCCAGAAATGAATTTTACATCAAATGGGTGTCTTATAGTATCAATTAAGTCAATTATATTATCAATCAGCTCTCAGATAGATCATAATTTATCTCTTCCTTTAATTTTAATGAAAATTTATGTTCTGTTGATGTGGCAACTGATATGAATGCCACAGGTATATGTGTAGTGACATAGCACGTTCATATAATATTTTTAGATAAAAGTTTTCAAAAAGAAAAAAAATTGTGAAATAGTAAGAAATTTAAAAAAAAGTATAAAAAATTTAGAAAATTTTAAAATTCACAAAAAATTCAAAAAAACAAAGAACTAAAAAATGATAAGGAATTCAAACAATTTTTTAAAAATAAAAAAATTTTAAGATATAAAAAAAACCTAATTAAAAAAATCTGAGAACATATCTTTTGTAAATTCAAAAAATAAGAAAAAATTTAAAAATTTCCAAAATATTTTAAAATTTTCAAAAATAATTTATACAATTAAGAAAAACTTTTAAAAAATCAGAAAAAACTGAATATATACAGAAAAATATAAGTATTTCTAAAGAATTTTAAAAATTCTATTTTTAAAAAAATTGTGGAATATAAAAATACTAGTCCATCTCCTATGAAATAATTCTGAAAGTTTTCAAAAAATTTGAGAAAATATTTCTCTTCCCATAAGTATCATGTCACTCATGGTAGCAAAATACTAGTCCATTCCCTCTATAATATTTACCATGTATAATTTTTGACAATCTAAGCTATTTTTATATTTTTGTAAACTTTAAACAAATTTCTAAGTTTTTTATGATTGAAAATTTCAGGACTTTTTTAATTATTTTTATTTTATTAATTTCTGAAAGTTTTCAAGGAATTTTTAAGTTTTAAAACTTTTCTAAACTTTTCGAAGCTTTTTCTAGCTTACGAAAAATTTGAGAAATTTTTTATATTTTTTGAAAATTTTTAATTGTTTAGATTTTTTTTTAAATTACTCAAAAGTTTATATATTTTTATGATTTATTTGAAATTTGACAGAATTTCTCTTTTTTATTTTCTATAAAACATATATATACATTTCACAAGTTTTAAATTTTTTTGAAATTTTCAAAATTTTTAAAGTTCTTTATGTTTTTAAATTTGTTTAAATATTCATGGTTTTATCTATATTTTTCAAGTTTTTCTAAAGTTTTACATTTGTCAAATTTTTTTACAATTTTTCGTAACTTTCTAAAATTTTTCTAAATTGCAATTTCTTTTTTTAAGTTTTGTGTTTTTTTTTATAATTTTTATTTAAAAATATTAAAGAGAAATGCAGGACCTAATTGATAGAAAATGAAATAGAGATGATGGCCTAATTAATAATATAATAATGTCGTCAACTTTTATTTTAAAGGAGAGACTGAATTAATAAAATGAGAAACCTAATTGGTACCATAAATGTCCTAATTGATACACTAGAAGGGTATGATTGATGCAAAACCCTGTTTAAGGGCTCATATGATATAAATCCATCTCAAGGGAGTTAGTGGGTTAAAAAATTAGGGATCCAAGTGACGTCAAACCTGTCTCTCAAGGATGAAATTGTTAGTTTTTCTTCTGAAGGATTTTGAGTGGTGGTGAGGGGAGGCATTTGGGGGTCCCTTGGGAAAATCTTCAGTAAAACGATTATACCACGTGTCAATAATGACATACTATATTCATCCAATTAAAATTTGACATACAATCAATAATTGTACGTGCATAATTATGAAATCCTAAAATTTACTAAAAAATATAAAAAATCATAACAATTGGTGAATCCTAATTGGACAAATATATAAATGGTGAATTCTAATTGGACGGATATACCAAGTCAGCATTGACTACATTATATGACTGCTCCATTAAAAAGTTAATCATCTGGATATTATTATTGGGGAGATTATGGAGGAATAAAAAAGTTAATTTTTCCATTTTATCATTTTCTATATATTAAGATTTTATTTTACTTTTTTCATTTAAGGGCATCTTCGTCATAAGTTTGTTATCTCTCATAATCCCTCCAAATTCTCTCAAATTAGAGGAATAGAAAAATTGGTTTTTTGGAGGGATTATCCCTTCTAAATACTTTGTCAAACAAGCGATTGTCCAATCTCTTCAAATCCCTCCCAAACCTCCAACTTGAATAAAGTGTAAGGGGAAGAAATGAATTTTTACATGAGGTGAAATTTTTTATAGTATCAATAAAAGAATGAATTTTATAACTAGCATCACTTTATATCACTTTTTAAAACTAACACCACTATATAAAAAAAATTTAGATTTTTTTCAAATATTCCACAAATACCCCTCACATAATTTCCACTCCATCTAACCCTAATCCCAATTCCTCTCTCCCTCCCACATCTTCTTCTTCCCTGTTTCAGCCCCCAGCCCCATCCCAGCCCCTCCTCTGCTTCTCTTCCTCTTCTTCTAGTCACTGCTGAAGTCCGACGCCCGCCGGTTCCTGCCCGCCGCACCGTCGCCGATCGCCGCCCGTCGCATCGTCGCCAACCGCCCGACTCCCGAAGCCTCGAAGCCCTTCGCTAGTTGCACGTTGTGGGTCGCATGTCGCCAATCGCCAGTCGCCCAATGCCCGTCATCGCCCATCGCACGTTGCGGGTCGCCTGATGCTCGTCGCCGGTCGCACGTCGCCGGTCCACTCCCGGCTGTGAGGTGCTGAGTCACCGGTTCGCTCCCGCCCGCCGCCCGTTCTCCGACGCCCCCTCGCCAGTCGGAGCCCGTCGTCCTCGTCGCCGGTCAGCCCCCGACAGTCCGGCCATGAGAGCTGCAGCCTGCTGAGGAGAAAGAAGAGGGAGGGCAAAAATGACTTTCACCATAAAATGGTACTATTTTTAAAATTTCATATAAAGTGATGCTATTCATAAGAGAGAGAGAATGAGATGTGCTAAATTGTCCTATTAACACATTTTTTTCATACACTAAGGAGTGAAACTCTATTAACACCAATTTTTTCCATTCAAAATAGACTTTTACTTAAAGGAAAGAGATATTAAACTATCTCAACCAAACCATAGTGGTAATAACGGTCTGCTTTTGGCACCGTAATTACAAGGAAAAGTTCATAACAGTCGGTTGAGTATCCCAAGCGAAAGAATCCAAATCTAGGAGGAGAAAATGAAAAGTCGAGTAAGTGAATTTAATGCAATATTTTTACTATTAATATGAAATTAAGAAATTCTATATTTAATTTTCATATTTTTTTCATTCTATTCTCTTTAACACATGTAGATCTTTTTTGGTATACAAATGAGGTACATGAGTCTAAATGATGACAGAAGGGAAAAAAAACAAAGGGATAGGAGAAAAAAAACCATAAATGGTCATATTTTACAATAATGTGGTAAGGAAGAACCAATTAATTATTTTGATTAGTATTAATTATGACAACTGCTTGGGTGATACACTAATCTGCTAGTCTGTGACATTTTCATTAGTGCTTCCTTACGCCACTTGCTGGAATAGGATCACCTAAGAATTTCTCGGATAGGAGAAGTCCAATGGTAAGAATCAAATTAAAAATCTATTAATTTTAGATAAGTGTTTACAGAAGGTTCATAGACCTTTCTATATTTAAAAAAAATGGGACAAAATTTAATCATTAAAGTCCGTGGGCAATAACTTTCATGCATTTCTGGCGTCCTGTCCCTCTCCATGGTAAGCAAGTAGGGACAACCTCCACGGTCTGGGTCATTGAAAAGGGGCCCCACCAAACCGGTTCATACCCGATTATCCACCTCCCATTTCCGAGAGATATTAGACCAAGTCATGTGTTTCCCAAATTTTTCAGTACAGCTTGAATATATGCACATGCATGTTGGGCCATTTAGATGATGCAGTGATCATTGATAACCATGTTAGAATGATATTATACAGGAGATTTGTTTTTTCAATGTAAATCAATGGATTTTCAAAAATTTATTGGAATTTTGGCTAATTCACACCAATGTTAGTTCAGCTTACTAAAGAGTAACTCTTTCAGCAGTGAATGTTCTTCATCACGAGATTCAAGTTCAAAACCTTGTTTAAGAATAAAAAGTGTTGAGCCACTTGAATCAACTTGTATTAACTATATCTATGATAATGTTTCTTTTTAAAGAAAGAGCACCTTAAGGAGAGAGTATCGTGTTTAATGGATGTCCTCTGTCGCCACTATCATAAGCTAATAAGATTCGATCATTTTAAAGTTTTTTTAAATAAAAACAAATATAAAAAAATAGAAATAACTGAATCTTATTGGTTCGTGATATTATGTCAATACTGTCACGTAGTATAACTGTATAAGTTTAGAAGGAAATAGAAAGAAGAGGGAATAAAGTGATACAAAAAACCCTACTGATAAGAATAGAACCTCGAATCTTTGGTCATATGTCGAGGACAGTACGACTGCACGACACTCTTTCACTTAAATATTTATTTCTCTACGTCCATTAGATGTATGTTGGAAAGTTTACAATTATAATTAACATTTTCTACTGGGATCACAACTTATTGGGCTAAGTGCAATATAATTTAAATTAATAGCATGGTGGAAGCAAAACTTAGCATGTAACCCTTGGTTTTCCCATTGATATTTCTATATGAGATTCTGGTGCGTTTCTCCTTCCATGTTAGGCTCACCAACAATGAAGTTGAGTTACCTGTAAAAGGAAGAGGGAATCAAAGGGGTATGAGAAATTTTACTAGTAAGATTGTACCGATGACCTCTAGGTCATAAGGCGAAAGCAATACTAACTGTATTAAATCACATCTTTCTCATATCATGTTAAATTTGCTTCTATAAGTAGGATTAATCTGAATAGGAAAAACATTTAAACAACAATTCTTAATCCTAAGGGAGTGTTTGGTTGGATGTAAAACAAAAGGATTCAATGGAAGTTGCAATTTTCCATCCCATTTTGCTGTGTTTGGCTGCAATTCTCCCCTCATTTTTAAATTGCCTAGCCAAGAAAATTTTGCTGGGCTTTGGCATTTTGGGCGGAAAGTGATTGCAGAGAGAAGGCAGCATTCTCACTTTCCATGCGGGACCCATGCCAAATCCTTCTTTCATCCTTTGCTTTCCGGTAGAAATCCTTCTTTTGCCTCATTATTTGCTAAAAAAGGCAGGGACATTGTTGTA
>JAOYND010132203.1:0-10187 GCA_025802135.1 Lagerstroemia fauriei | reverse complement strand
AGTTTTATTTAGGATCTTTTTTAAAGCTGAAGTAGAAAATTTGGTCAGAGGGATCAAAGTGATGTAACTCAGTCACCAAGAGAGAAGCAAAAATAGAAGAAAGAAGAGAGAAACAGAGTGAGAGGAGGAAATTGGGCTTTCTGATTTCTTATCATCCTCCATTCATCATTACAACCCTCTATAGGGTCTCATTTACAGACTCTGTTCTACTGAACTAAAACAAAGCTTCAACAGCTCGGGAACCAACTAACTGTTTTAATAGCCAGAGTTCAATCTTACAAAGAAGTCCCCAGCGTTTTCTTTTATTCACATTCATCTCCAATACAATTGAACACGTATCAAGGCTGCCCCCACCCCCCCTCGAGAACCTTGTCCTCAAGGTTCAGATAGCGCAGCCGAAGATCATATAGAAATTCCCAAGTGGCTTCAGCTAGTGTAGAATCAGACCACTAGACCAGGACTTTTGTGGCAGCACGACGCCCTCTTTTAACCATCTGCCTACCCAGTATAGCCATTGGAACTCGTGGCTCAACCAAGGAAGGAAGCTGCACATCCACTATTGGTGGCCTTGGAGCCATCTTCAGCATAGAAACATGGAAGATGGGGTGGATCTGTGAGGTGAAAGTTAACTATAACTTGTAAGCAACAGGACCTTTACGTTCCAAGATCATAAAAGGGCCATCAAATCAAGGAGAGAGCTTCTGGGAAGGTCGATGCTGCACCGAAGTCTATCAATAAGGTTGCAGCTTAAGGAAGACCTAGTCTCCTGCTTGAAAGGATCTTTCAGAACGCTTCGTATCAGCCTGATGCTTCATGCGTTACTGAGCTCTCTGCAGATTAGCCTTATTGTTGCAGATAAAATCTTCCCTTGCTGTTAGATACTGATCAACAACTTCGGTGGCTGAATCCCGAGGGAAACAAAGCACATGAATTGTTGGGGCCATCCCACATAAGGCTTGAAAAGGAGAAGTCTGCACGGAGCTGTGAAAGTAGTATTGTACCACCATTCTGCTAAGGACAACCACTTGAACCATTGCCCAGGCTGTTGGTTGCACATACATCGCAAATAACATTCGAGGCAACAATTCACCACCTCCATTTGGTCATCAGTTTGTGGGTGGTATGCTGATGACAAATGTAATGCAACCCCTTGTGCAGTGAAGAGATCTTGCCAAAAGGAACTCAAGAACACCAGTCACTATCACTGACAATCTACTGAGGCATCCCATGCAGCTTATAGACATTATCTAGATAAAGTTTGGCCACCTGAGAAGCTGTATAAGGATGTCGTAAAGCCATCAAATGGGCATACTTCGTAAGACGATCGACCACCACAAATATGATGTGACGGCCATCTGATCGTGGCAAGCCCCTTCAAGTATAGCTCACCAGAAAGCCTTTTGGTTGTGGCATGTACTCCCGAGTGCCCATCCAGTGAACTATGATGAAATAAGGAGATAAGCTTCCTGTGTAAATCAGGAGATCGACCCACCATTAACTTGCCTTTACGACGTAGCAGCCCATCCATAAATTTGTATTTTCCTTCCAAACCCCCTTGCTGCTTTAGTCAAGCAATCAACTGCTACAACTGAGGATCAGCTTCCCAACTGTCTTTAATCTCTTGTAAAAGATCAGAGGAAACCACAGTCATGGCCATTAGATCGACAGCCTCCTGATCACTAAGCTGAGGTAATGCATCAGCAGCAGCGTTATCTTTCCCCTTCTTGTTATGAATTTCGAAATCAAAACCCATAAGTTGAGCTAACCAAGCATGTTGCAGCTGTGTATGAAGTTTTTGCTCTAGGAGAAACTTCAAACTCTTGTGATCTATTCGAATAATAAACCTTTGTCCTTGCAGATAATGTTTCCGTTTCTTGACGGCAAAAAGGATGGCAAGTAATTCACGTTCATATGCAGATTTAACTCGATGTTTGAAGGACAGAGACTTACTTATAAACGCAATCGGATGCCCCTGTTGCATAACAACTGCTCCAATTCCCGAACCAGAGGCGTTTGTCTCCACAATGGATGATTGCTTGTAATCGGGTAATGCCAAAACAGGGGTTGTGATTAGAGCACTCTTGAGCTTGTCGAAGGCTACAGCAGCTTCATGAGTCCATTGAAAGGATCCCTTTTTGAGCAAGTCTATTAAAGGTCGATTGATTAAGCCGTACCCTTGAATGAACCTTCGATAATAACCTGCTAGCCCGAGGAAACCCCTTAATTGCTCGATAGTTCGAGGGATGGGCCAATCTTGAACAGCCTTGATCTTAATTGGGTCCGTGACAACTCCTGCAACCGAGATATGTGGCCCAAATATTCCACCTGCTTGGACCCGAAACAGCACTTGCTCCGTTTAGGGAACAATGAGTGTTGTCGAAGAAGCTCCAAGACCATTCATAAATGGTGGAGGTGCTGTTGTAGAGAAGTGCTGTAAACTAGGATGTCGAAGAATACCAACACGAACTTCCTTAAGTGAGGTCGAAAGACATCGTTCATGAGGGCTTGAAAGGTAAAGGGTGCGTTCATAAGCCCAAATGGCATCACGAGGAATTCGTAGTGGCCTTCATGTTTTCGAAAAGTTGTCTTGCACACATCAGCTTCATGCATCCTGATAGCCAGATCTTAAGTCGATCTTCGAGAAATATCAAGCCCCATGAAGTTCATCAAGCAATTCTTCAATAACAGGTATCGAGAACTTGTCTTTCATGGTCAGCTCGTTCAAGGCCCGGAAGTTGATACACATACGCACGATCCATCCTTTTTCTTGACTAGCAACACAGGAGAAGCATAAGGGTTGTGGCTGCTTTGTATAACCACCGACTCTAGCAGCTCCCTTGTCATTTTCTCGATGACATCCTTCTGGCTTGAAGAATGTCGATAAGGCCTCTGATTCATAGGCACAGCCCCTTCCTTCAAGGGAATATGATGATCATGTCCTCTTTTTGGTGGAAGCCCCTTTGGCTCCTCGAACACATCAGAAAATTCATCCAGGAGCTGGACAAGATCATCTTATTCTTTCTGCATCTCATTACCTTCAATATGCAGCTTACACATCCCCTCCATACTCCATAGTTGTAAGCAAGCCAAATGCATTGAGTAGCTTCCTTAACCTGCTACCTTCAACGAACTTCATATCCTCCTCTTCATTTCCCTTGAGTTCACACTCACTGTTTTCTTTATAGAACTTCTTGGTGAGGTTCTTGAAGTTCCATTGAATGTCTCACAGAGTCGACAGCCACTCGATGCCCAGAACCATATCATAATTTTCTAGGTTCATAAGCCACATATCAACCTCAAATACCCTACCTTGCATCACCCATTGAACCCCTTTGCAGATCTCACTACACTCCAGCTTTGTGACATTAGCCACCGACAACTTAAGAGCATTGATCTCGGTGCCTCTGCATCCCAACCTTCTGCCCACTTCTAGGTCGAGAAAATTATGGGTGCTTCCTAAATCAATCAAGATTTGCAACTGCTTCTTGCCCACATGGCCCAGAACTCTCATGGTTTGAAAATGAGGTGTACATGTGAGAGCATGGATGGACAGCTGTGCTTCAGCCTCCAGCACTTCATCCTCCTCCCAATATTCAGCATCTCCTGCATCTTCTTCAATCTCCATCAAATAGATTTGCTTCTTGGAACACCTATGCCCTGGCTCATACTCCTCGCTGCATCGAAAGCTTAACCCTTTAGCCCTCTTCTCATTGATCTCTGTATCAGAGTATGTTCTTACTTCCTTTGATATTGTGGCCTTACTTTGGTTTAGTGGTACCGAAGCAGCTGGAAGAGGCAGCAGCTTTGATGCTGTCGAGGCAACAGGTTTGGCTCCATTGAGTCGCTGTTCGTATCAAGGGAAGGAGCGAGAACCTGTAGCCTTGAAAGATCTACCAGTGAGGATGGAGGAACTCAGATCTCGATAGTTATCTTCTTGCAATCTTGCCATAGTGTATGCCTCCCTGAGGTTTCTAGGACATAGCAGCAAGACCATATTGCAATTTTCCTTCCTCGGGCAGGCCACTTACGAACATTTCTACTGCAATTTCTTCACGCAGCTCCACTTTGTTGCACAGAAGATCGAACTCGTCAATATACTCCTTGAGTTTACCATAAGGCCTTTCGTATGCTCAATCGCTAAATCGTGCTGCCGTATCAAATACATAGTCGATCCAGCGATGATATACTCTTCCCAATGCCTTACTACGCATATACGACTGGTGCCAAATGAGGGCTTTACCTTCCACATTAACCAACACCATCTTGATATTAGCTTCCTCCTGCGTGGCATCGAAGTCGAAGAATTGCTGACAACAATACAGCCACGCTTCCACATTCTCCCCATTGAACTTAGGGGGTGTTTGGTTCGTGTAATCTTAGATTACGGGGGAAAGTTGGATTGCATGGAAAATTGTTGTTTTACATTGAAAGTAGATTGTAATATGAAATTGTTGTGTTTGGTAAGTGTTTTAAATTGTTGAGAAAGTTGTTTGAAATATAATATTATAATAATTAATGTGATAGGTAATAGAGATAATTTTACAATAATACCCTCATCTTTGTTATCAAATAACTTGTATATGTAAGGGTGTGTTTCTAGATATTAACAAAAACATGTACATAAACATACACAGTTGCAACATGAAAAATCAAGAAATAAAAAAAATGAATATTATATTTTTAAAAAATTCAAACAAATGGAACGAATTGTGAATGGACGAGAGAAGAATTGTGAATTGGTGGTGTTATAATGTGAGAGAGAAGGATGAAAGAGGTTTTTTGTTGTGGGACCCGCATGGAAATCAAGAATGCCACCTTCCTCCTCTACAATCCTTTTACCGGATTGACCGAGAGGCCCGGGAAAAATTTCTCAGCCCGGTGAGCTTCAAATGCTCCCCATTTTACACCCAAACATAACAAAATATGATGTAAAATACTAACTTTCCATGGAAAGTTGGTGTTTTACATCAAATCAAACACCCCCTTAGGGAATTCCATCTTGCCCATACCATAATTGTTGAAGTAACATCCACCCGTACCACCACCTTGCCTCCGATTGACCTCTGGACCCCTGGTAGCCGCTTGAACTTGCTCCAAGGACCAGTCACAAAGCATCTGCCTCAGGTCATTCCTAAGATCATTCTTGAGATCATCGAGCTTTTAATCAGTCCATTGCATGAACTCATTTTGTTGACTCTTCAGCTCGGTGATCTGCTACTCAGTCTCCCTGTGCATCGCCTCGAATCGACTCGCATCTTAGGAACGTGTAGTGACCATGGTCACAGGAAGGTTGCTCTGATACCAATGATCCAACTCAGTCATCGAGAGAGAAGAAAGAAGAGAAAACGAAGAGAGAAATAGAGTGAGAGGAGGAAATTGAGCTTTCTGATTTCTTATCATCCTCCATTCATCATTACAAGCCTTTATAGGCTCTCATTTACAAACTCTATTCTACTGAACTGAAAGAGAGCTTCAACAGCTTGGGAACGAACTAACTGTTTTAACAGCCAGAGTTCAATCTTACAAAGAGGTCCCCCAGCATTTTCTTTTATTCACATTCGTCACCAATACAATTGAACACATATCACAAAGTTTCTAGAAATAACATCAACTTAGTCATATGCTCTTCGCAGATGATTTACTAATTATGCTGAAAGCATCTAATCCAAATGGACATTTCCCAAAAAAAAATGGAGACTTTTTATTCTTGGAGTGGTCAGAAATTAATTTAACAGAATCTAGCCTTTTCCCGAAAAAATGAGAGGAAGAAATAAAAAGGTTTTAAAAGAAGCTTTCAATATGAAAAAACTTAATGAAGATACCAAATATGTGGGGTAAAGAAACCACTTTTCATTGAGAGAAGAAAAACAAAATCTTTTGAGATTTTAGTTGATAAAATTAAACATAGATTAGCAGGATGGAATTAGTAAATGATGTTGTCTTGGGTGGACATCTGACAACTTTAATCAAGTCAGTGCTTAACAACACTCCAATTTACTCTATGTTGATTTTTAAGCTATCAAAGAATACTTGTAGAACCAACATGAGATGGTTCAAGTGATAAGGTACTTGGTTCTCTTAAGTAAAGGTCTCGGTTTCGATTTTTCGTGAATGGAGAAAACTCTTACCGGAAGAACTTTACTCTTTAACAAGCTAATTCATCAGTTCGCTGAGTTAGCCAGTAATCCAGAAAATTTCTAGATACATAGTAAAAAAAACTTGTAAATATTGACCAATTAACCAAAAATTTCTTTTGGGGAGAAAACAAAATAAGAATGGCAGGTATCTCACACCCACAATGAACACAAAACTGTGGGAGGACCCGTGGATTCCTGGGATAATTGACTTCAAGCCTACACCCTTCCCGATTGCTTTTTCTTTCCAATAAAATACTGTAAGGCAATGTTTAGTTGGATGTAAAGTGGAATGTATTATTCCACTTTACATTAAAAAAAACATAGCATTCTTAAACTATAATCAACTTTACAGCTCACTAAATTTTACAACCAACTTTATATTTTTTTAAATACCATAGTTTCATATGCTCATCCATTTTTTTAAGAAAATTTTACCACAATTCAAACTTTTCCCAAAATCTTCACATTTCTTGTAATATAACAATACTGAAGGTACTTTTTGATCATGATACTATCAGCAATATTCTAGAGTTTAGGCATATTGAAGAGTACTTTTTTATCATGATACTATCAGCAATATTCTAATGATATATCCTTATGCCCAAGGAGTCAGAGATGAATATGCGTGGCTTCCAAGCAAAAATGGTCTTCACTCGGTAAGAAAAAATTTCTGTAATGAAATAAAAATTTGTGGAACAAGCTCTGAATCTTCAGATTCATGAGCAATTTAAACTCCATTTGTGGAGAATCAGCTCTAAGAGCCTGCCTTGGATAAGCATTGAGGACAGTTCATGTCCTCTATGCAAGTCGGGGCCAGTGACAGTGAGTATACTCATCTTTTTATGTATTGCACCTTTTCTTGCATAACTTGGAGAGAATCCAAAATAGAAGGTTTTCAACAATTCTTTAAACAATAATTGTAATAATATACATAGCATAACAAGATTTATACTGGAACCACTAGAATCAGTAAGGAAAAACAAAATAGTTTCTCTCTGTATGTGGCTTTGGAAATAGAGAGCCTTAGCTATATATGGAGATGGTCATTCTGATTTGTTCCGTTTCTAAGGAAATATTGCCAAAAATGTTGATGAACATAACAACACCCACCAGGATGGGAATCCTTGTCCCTAGCAGACTGTCAAAATCTCCACGGACGCTGCCCAGATAAATGGCTTTGCTTGCATCGCAGGAGTTGCCTTTTCCCAACAGCAGAAGCTGCTGTCGTGGTCCCTTGTTTGCAGAGCATTATCTCCATTGCAGGCAGAGGCCAGGGCACTCCTCCTAGCATGCACAATTGCAAAAGAAAACTCAAGGCATCACATCTGCTGTCTTGGTCCCTTTTCCCACTTCTGCTCCATGGCGAAATTTAAAAAATCTCCATTATGGGAATGTAGAGCAATCCTCCTCCATTTTGATGAACTTGTTACAAGCTTTATATTTTGGGACTGTAGACGGATATCTAAGACACTTAAACTCGAATGTCAATCAGCTGGCTCAAGAGGGCAAAACCAAGAATTTTGGTGTACTGTATTTTTTTTGGAGGGGTAGAGACAATCAATGTTGTTATTATTTACTGAGAAAAAAAAGTAACTCAAATTCGAAACCGATGTATTTTCTATGTATGGAAATTGTGCTAGAAATAATTATCGAAAAAAAAGAAATTGTGCTAGAAAGGAATAAAATAAATATTTTCATGAAAACATTTAACAAATAATCGAGCTAAAAAAACTATTTCTAAAACACAGGTCCATTGCACGCACATGTATTAATACAGACGAAAGACAACATACAAAGCTTAAACTTGTCATGAATCAGCTCACCTTTTTCTTATTCTCAAACGGTGACAAGATATGCACTCCGTATACAAATTTCATCAATGAGCTTCTCTGTATCTATTTTATCTATCGGATCTCTGTCTTTTAAACGTATAGACCCCTCGTATAATTGTAATAATAAAAGGCACGCAGGATACAACTCCTGCCATTTGCGTCTCATCTTAGATGTTAAACAATTATGGGTATGACCGTTAGTTCAGGATATTAGAACCCGATTTATAAAAGAATTGGACACCACCATCTAACAGTCTAAACTTTCAGGTGGATCCGTGCTCCACCTCTTGTAAGTCCATGTGGGTATGTTATATGGTATTAGAGTAGATTTTTGCATGAGCTCACATCATGTCAGGTGGGAATGTGGAATTTGTGATCAGTTAAACTCGAGAACATAATAAAAAAATACCCAACTCGTGGCTAATTTATTATGTATGGAAGAAAAAAACCCATCCCTCGAGAACAGAAGAAAAATGTATGATTTGAGATCAGTTGTTTAGAACAAGTGTTTAAGTTACATGGTCATGTGAGGGCAAGTTTTGAAGAATAAATCTCATATCAAACAGTGAAGAAATTGAAACTTGGTTTATAAGTGAACTGAGTATCACAACCTAATAATTTAGTGAAAATTGTCCGGCTGGACGTCAGTTATTGACGACAGTTTATGGATACGTGCTAAGTGTAAGCCATGTTATCAAATGAGGGCAGGTGTTGATGATTAAATTCCATATTGATTGGATTAGTCAGTAAACTAGAGAGTTTATATGAGAATTAGGTATCGCTCCTTAATAATTAAAGTTTTTAACTGAAAACAGACTCAAGCTCTTCTTCTCCTCATGGAAATTTTACATATCATCTTAGATGATCCAACGATGCAACGAATATATGACCTCGCAGTGCTTATATTAAATAGCAATTTTGGGTACCAACCTGAGATTGGTCTAGTGGTTCCCTCACTAGACCCAAATGAGTGATCCCGGGATCGATCCACGATTGATTCTCAAGTTGAGAGGGTCGACGGAAATATTCCTAGGGATCCCGACCAGGCCATAAATTAGTCTCGAGGTACATCTCGACTAGACCGGGGATGTGCGCGGTGCAAACAAAAAAAATTTCGGGTACATTTGTTGTTATTCAATTTTTTCTCACTCTGCTCAGTGACCACACGAAGAAAGCGGGGGACTGACGATGATGATAAAAAAAAAAATAATTTCTCACAACAGGGAAGGGGAAAAAAGTATAAAGATGAAAGGCCTTGTCTATCCCATCATATTTTTTCATGTATAAAAAAAAAAAGCACATAAATCTAAAAATAGTAAAAAAAAATAGAAATAAAAAGGTCAAGGAAGGTCTCATTAGTGTGATCAAATTTGAGACCTCTATATTATAGAATAATAATAATCTCAACTGTACTAAGCATTCTTTCTCGATTCCATCATATTTTACATATCAGAACTACATGAATCAATCTCCTCACAGAGTCATGTCGTTTGGACGTACTGGGTTTAACTGTTGAAACCTTCTGTTCCTTAGCTTTCTGTCCCATCCTCCACCCCGCAATATATAATACAATGATTCCAAAAGAGAATGTGGGTCTCCTTTCTCTTGACATGCCCCAAGATCCACCAGCACCCTACAGCTCTCCTGTGCCAATCAGCACAAAATAAAAATAACAATAGTAATAATAAAAGAATTGATAGGGGTAAATATACATGACAACAGGAGATCTATACATGTGTCGTTTTTGACAGTTAGAGTTCTATATATATGAAAGAAGTTAATTCAGTCATATAAAATTAGTTCCGTTACACTTTCAGTTCAAATCGCCATTGTTTTACTGACGTAGATTTTACACCATTAACGGAACCGTTAGCTAAACAGTGATGATTCGAACTAAAGGTGTAATGGAACTGGTCTTATAGGATCGGACTAGTCATTTTCAAACATATAAAACTCAACAACCAGAAACAGTAAGAATATAGTACTTTTAGACTTCCGATGTCATTTTCCCAAGAATAAACTGTTATCAAAATCTCCATGTATATAATGTTCATATACCATTTCCTTGATTGAACAATACTGCACTAGAAAAACCATGTATGTGAATCATGCATCACCACCTGGCCATGGCTAAGATGAGTAGTCTATCAAATTGAATCAACAACATATGTAGTTTCTTATTTAAATATACCCTCTACAGTATATATTATTTTGATTC
>JAOYND010132099.1:0-10188 GCA_025802135.1 Lagerstroemia fauriei | reverse complement strand
CGGACTTATCACTTCGATCCTCGGGGTGTGGCGTCCTTTCCAATCCGTAGCTTTGGTTCTTATCTCGCTAGGTAACGAGTCAAAGCTTGCCTTCGAAACTTGCACTTTGCAGATCTTGGGGTTCTTTTCCATATATTGTTGTCGGGTTTTGCCACGTGTTAGTAAGGTTCATATCAATTATGGTCTAATTTTAATTAGAAATATTATTTCAGTTCTTTTTCTACTTGAATAAGATTTTGAAATAAATTTTAAGGGTAATGGTTGTTCGATATTTCATTCTGATCAATTTTATGGAACTAGAAGAGCCCCCAATAGTTTAATAGTCTTGGATGTTATGTTAAACAAATTAATAAAAGGAAAAACGATGATATGAATATCTTTGGCATTGAAGACTTGGTCATATTAATGAGAATAGGATTTGTAAGTGTATAAGGATGGGTATTTTAGCCCATATGATTATGAATTACTTTCAACTTGTGAATCATGTCTCAAAGGGAAAATGACTAAGGGTCCATTTACTGGATATGGAGAAAGGGCAATAGAGTTGTTAGAGCTGATTCACACCGATGTTTGTGAGCAAATAACAACTCAGGCCGGCGGCAGATATTCCTACTTTATTACATTTACAGATGATTTGTCTAGGTATGGGTATGTGTATTTAATGAAATACAAATTGGTGAATACTTGACGAGAGAGATTCTAGATTATCTAAAATAGAACATAATAGTTTCTGAATGGACTCCTCCCAGCACTCCATAGCATAATGGTGTAGCTGATATGAGAAATCGCATTTTATTTGATATGATGCTATCCGTGTTATTCTCACAGATCTCCCCATTTCATTTTGGGGATACACTTTACAAACGACCATCTACCTTTTGAACCTCTTCGTAGAACTGTGAGAGTGTGTAGAGCACCTCAAAATTTGAATCTGGTAATTAGAATGACCCAGATTTCGACATCATGGATGTGGATGAGCCACATTCCTATGACGAGGCAGTCAAGAGTTTTGAATAGGACAAGTGATTGGAAGCCATGAAGTCTGAGATGGACTCAATGCATTTCAATAAAGTGTGGACTTTGGTGAATCCACTTGAGGTAATAACTACCATTGGATGTAAATGAGTCTTTAAGAGAAAGATCAGAGCAGATGGCAATATAGAGACATATAAGGCTAGACTGATTGCAAATTGGTTTAAACAGAAACATGGTATTGACTATGACAAGACCTTTTCACTAGTAGCAATGCTCATGTCCATCAAAATTTTGCTTGCTATAAATGCATACTGTGATTATGAGATATGGCAAATGGATGTCAAAACCACTTTTCTTGATGGAAATCTTGAGGAAGATGTCTATATGACTCAGCCAGAAGGATTGTATCTCATGTTAAGTCAGTATGTAAGCTACAACACTCTATTTATGGATTAAAACAAGCTGCGTGGAGCTGGAACATCCGCTTTGATGAGATAGTAAAAAATTTTGACTTTATCAAAAATGAAGATGAGTCTTGTGTTTACAAGAAGGTTGGTGGGAGTGCTATTGTCTTTCTCTTGTTATATGTAGATAACATATTACTTATCAGCAATGATATACTAATGATGCAATCAGTCAAAATTTGGCTCTCCAAGATTTTCTCCATCAAGGATTTGGGAGAAGCATCCTACATATTAACAATAAAGATCTATAGAGATAGATCTAATAGGATGCTTGCTTTATCCCAATCCAGGTACATAGATACCGTGTTAAAAAGGTTTAACATGGAAGGTAGTAAACGTGGTTACTTGCCTATGAGTAATGGCATCCATCTTTCCAAGAAGATGTCGCCGAAAACACCTGAGGAGAGATAGAGGATGAATGGATTACCATATACCTCAGTAGTAGGATCCATCATGTATGCTATGTGTTGTACTAGACCTGATGTGGCTAATGCCTTAGGAGTCACAAGCACTCAAGCTAACATTAGGCTGATCTAAGAGAGGAACACTGGAAGGCAGTGAAAAAAATTCTTAAGTACTTGAAAAGGACTAAAGACATTTTTCTGATATACGGAGATTCAGATTTGAAGTTGGTAGGATGCATCGACTCAAGTTTTCAAAATGATCCTGATGACAGCAGATCAGTTTTAGGATATGTGTTTACTATGAATGGCGATGCTATTAGCTGGAAGAGTTCCAAACAGACTACCATAGCTGATTCAGTGGCTGAAGCAAAAATACATCATTGCAAGTGAAGCTGCGAAGGAAGGGGTGTGGATAAAGAAGTTTATCAATGAGTTGGGAGTCGTTCCTCAGATTACTAATCCAATGCCCCTGTGTTGTGATAACACCGGGGCTGTTGTGCAAGCCAAGGAGCTAAGATCCCACCACAAGTCAAAGCACATCCTCAGACGATATCATCTAGCTAGAGAGATCATTGGAAGAGGGGATATCAGTGTTGAACGAGTTGACACGAAAAATAAAATTGCAGATCCATTTACTAAGCCATTCTCACAGCAGTAGTTTGAGTGTCACCTAGATAGTATGGGTATAAAATACCAAGGTGATTGACTTTAGTGCAAGTAGAAGATTATTAGGATTAATGTCCTAAATTCAATCACATGTAATGTAATTAATCTTTATTCATGAAATAAAATTGAGGCATTTTTATTCATCATTTATTCTGAAATTTTTTTACGTATTATGATGAAATCCATTAATTAAGGTATTGATTTTTTGGTCATGATAAGATCATGCTAGTGAGACCTACAATTTTATAAACCTTAATTTAAAAATGTTTCTAATCATAGGATCACTAAATAGAGGATCAGTGATCCGAAAAGACCAGTACGCTCATTACATGCACTATAGTAATGGGTAACTAATCTCATAGTTACATGTGAAGAGTCAATAATATGAGAGTATAGGTGGTCATTATGGAATGAGTTCACGGAACTGGCTCGCCGGAAGAGTGCCTAATGGATTTCTAAAATAAATGTCAATAGGTTATTCCTTATGTGATAGTAAGTATAAATAATCCTTAGACTTAAGATTACTGTAGTACATTATAATTGTTAAATTGTGGTTTTAGTCTATTCCTTAGCATAACTCTCTAAGACATGAGTAGGGTATACTGGACCCAATGGGGCTTTTACGGAGATGGTGAGTAATCAATAAGGGATCAATTACTTCAATTGTGAGTGAATGTTCTATGTATTCTACTTAGTATATTAACTTGTAAAAAATATCTGGCCAGAGTAGTATAAAAATTGGAAAGGAGTTTATAATATTTCATAATTGAGTCAAATGCTTAAGAATTTGAAAGATATGAATAAATATTGGGGTTTGACAATTCATCCACACCCTAACTTATTTGGGATATTGTATAATTGAAGGATTTAATTGTACAGTCACTATTCACCGAAGGGTGTTCGATCCTTTAGATTGAAATCCTCACTATCCGGGGAGTCATGACACGTTGCTAGGCGTCAATCTTGACTTGTGAATCTATTCGATTAATAGTTAATTGAATTAGCTATTAAAGAGTCTAATGAGATTAATTGTAATACAATTATTGGACCTACTGCTGGCTTAGTATATAACTCAATGGGCCACACTCAATGGTCACACACCTTATTGGAAAAGTTATTATAAATCTAAATATTTGATTAGGTTTATGGAAATCTGGTCAATAAACATTCTCAATTACACTCACACGGAAATTATCGAGTATGATACGATTGTCATATAAGAGTTATGGAATTTTGGAATGGGATCCTCTGAATCTGGGGTAATTATCCCTATTTACGCATATTATAATTCTATAACCATCATAGTAACTGCGCCGACTTTGGTAACCATCTGTAACCTGGTAACTGTCTCAGCAACTGTTCCCGCCCACGGCGATTTTGAACTTCGGAGGCCAGCATGCCTTCCTGGGCCTGTTGAGGCCTCCTTATGTTGCTTCTAGGCTTTAGGCCTTCGGGCTGCCTCTAGGCTTTGGGCCTTTCACCCATGGCCTAACATTTTCCCCCAGCCTCTTTACTGCCTGTATGAGTGGTGAAGGTTAGGGTTGGCAATTCGTGCCGGGCCAGCTTTATCGTACCGGGTCGGCTCGGCCCAAAAATAGATAGGCCCATTAAGCCACGGCCCGTCCCGACACTGTAAAATTATCGGCCCGCCTAATAAACACATCAATTACTTAAAGTTTCTCTCATAGAAGACGAGATACTGGTGAAATTTAAGTGAAATAAAAAAGGTTCTTTTAAAACAGAAGGTATGTCAAGCCTTATAACACACATTCTACAATAAATAAACAAAAAGGTGTTGTTTTAAGGTTAATGAATGAGATTGAGATAGGGTTATGATAGATTAAAAAAACTATCTTTTTTTAAAAATGGGCTAATGGGCTGGCCCGACCCTTTATTCCATGGCGCAACCTGACCCAATAAGATTTAGGGCCAATAAGCCTTGGCCTAGGCACGACCTTATCAGGCCGGGTTCATGTCGGGCTATTGGACCGGGCCAAAAATTGCCACGCCTAGTGAAGGGAGTATAATATCTACTGTTATATTGCAACTTCTTGAAATCGATCGTCATCTTCCTTCTTCTGTAGTGTGCACTAAAGGGTCCAAGACGAGGAGTCATACCACTGCATTTGGGACCTAGATTTCAATTTGCTTTGCAACCTTTGGCTGGCTTTTGAGAACTTGTTTGATTCGTAACCTTTGGCAGGTAACATTGTAGTCGTAGTAGCAAGTTGTAGGGTTGATGTCATTACTTGAAGATATATTTTGTTGATATATGAAGCTCTTGCCTCCCATTCTCATAGTCTTAGAGATCATAGGAGTTTTCTTGTATTTTTAGGAGATTGCAGCCTACTTATTGTAATGTTGCTACCCGATGAATGATCACGCTTCTCTCTATGTCTTAGCACGCATAGAAGCGTTACCAGTTGAAGAGCTGTCTTCGGGGTGTGTAGCCATCAACTGATTTTCATAAGCTTACAGCCTTAGCCTTTAGCGGCATACGTGGCTTGCATCCTTCAATTGGCGTTCATGACTTGCATCCTTTAGCTGCTTTCAACAGCCGTTATGACCTTGGTTAATTAGCCTGTAATTGGCTTTGAACCTTTGTAACTTTTATTCAATGCTTTGTTGCATAGATCTTTCTCGAGTTTTTTCTCATATCTTTTGAAGATCAAGTATGGTTGTAGAACAATTGCCCCCCACTTTCGCACTGTGTATGGACTGAAAGAGTATATCATTGTGCGTAGGGTCTTTGAAGGTAAAGAGGTTGCAGCGCTGAGGACTCAACTGTTAGTGGTTAAAGAGAAGAAAAAGTCCTAGAAGCAGAAGTGGAGCTCATGCATGGAAGGTAGCAAAGCCCTAGATTTGCAGCTGCAAGCCAAGAAGATGGAAGTTAAAGACTTGAAGACCCGCCTAAAGGTTGCTGAGAGGGACTTGTGGAAGACAAAGGCTGACTGGGAGTGACAGCTAAAGGAAGCATTTGCTCAGACCAAGGAGGATCTCGGTAAGGAGTGGGAGGCTGACGTCACCCTTTCGGAGGTGAGTGCAAAAGTTGTGGCTGAGTTCAAGTTCTGGGTCAAGTTTCAGTAATTTCTCGCCACTCAGTGTCAGAGACTTTGTCTCCTACCTTTCTCGTAGAACAGCTTGAAGGTCTTGAGCTACTACACCTTTGGGAGGTTGTGGAGTTGGCGACTGCTCTTCCCTATGCTTCCGGTGATGCTGCTATAGAACTTGCTATGTAAGAGGCGAATTCCCAGATTATGACAAAGCAGTAGTGTCACCTCGATTGTTTGACCGTCGTAGTGCTGGACGTTTTAGTGGTCCATAGCTGGTTTTCTAATTTTATTGTCTTTGTCCGTTAATGCTGTCATGGTGCTGACTGTGCTCCGCAATTATGAACTCTATGCTTTATGTAGTACAACTTCGTTTAGTGCAAGTGGATTGCTAGCGATCCTTTGTTCAAAAATGCTTTAGTATGTGTAACTCTGAAATAACTGACTTCCGAAACGACTATCACGGCTAAGAGTATGTGCCCTCCAGTCTCGTGGATCCAGGGTAGATGGGAGGAGCCAAGAGAGGATGTGTGCTAGTCATGGAGTAAGGGTCGTCGACGGCATAGATGCTCATAGGGAACAGGTCTGTGGGTAGCCTTGCAGCACTATAACGTTGAAGGGCTCATGCTCGTGTTATTGTCGTAAAGTTATCTTGTTTGTGTGGTGTCTATGCTTATGGGAGCGTCCTTATATGGAAATAACCCTGTGGGGTTGCGTCTCTGTTATGAGATGGTTGCGACCGTTAGGGTATTTGCAAGGTGGGGATATGTCCTTATAGGAGCAGGATGCCGCCACCAAGCTGATGGTTATTTAACGCTCAATAATTGAGGAACAACACCATCGAAAATGCTCGTGGAGATGCATCTCAGCATGGTGAGGGGTGCTGCCATCAGGCAAGGGTCATATCTCCGCGATGTATCAATGTAAAACTCCCAATGGAGAGAATTAGAGCAGACATCATCCCATAAGTAATAAGATACTGATATTATAGAAAGCAAGAGCATGACATTGGTGGTGGATAGACACGCACCATGAGCATAATAGAAATGGTAAGATAGTAATACTAAACAACATGTGGAGAATGGTTAAGCGGTGCGTATAGCACAGCAACAATGAACGCGTTAATAATAAAACTTTTTAGCACCTCGGTATTGATGGTACGTGCCAACACCTTGTCACCTGTGCCTTATCATCTGTGCCTTAGAGGACATATTCGTTGGGATGCGGCTCTACAACAATTTTGTAGGATCTCGCTATTTAAATTGATGGCATCAACATGGTCTCTGATTGTGAAGTGCCTATGCTTGATCCTATTTTGCAAACTCTATGATTGCTTTAATGGTTCCCTCATATGTGACTGTGGTACCACTTTGTTGTAAGGTGTTTGGGCCGCTTCATGACAGTCCTTGTGCTTTACCTAGTAGCAAAGGTCTTAGCGTAGCAAACTTGTTAACATTGCTTCATGAGGTCGTTGTGCCTCGCCTCATAGCAAAGGTCTTAGCACCGCTTTGTGGCGGTTTTTGTGCATCGCATCGTAGCAAAGGTCTTAGCGCCGTTCCGTGGCAGTTTTTTGTGCCTCGCCTCGTAGCAAAGGTCTTATCGTACCGAAGGTGTTAGTGCCGCTTCGTTGTGGTCTTTCATCCCGTGAGTTTTTAGCCTCATGTCGTTCAACAGTACATTCACATCTCCTCTGTAGTAACTTTTTGATCCACAGCTTTTTTTCTGGTGTGATTCTTTAAGTTTTAAGACCGTAGGTAGATTTTGACCTTCTGTATTCTGCTGCAATTCCTCGAGCTTTGAGACTTGTAGGTTTGTTTTTCCTTCGTAGCCTGAAAGTTGTGCTCTATGGTGTGTAGGCTGATTTTTCCCTGTGCAACCTTGAAGGTTACGCTTCATGGTGTGTAGGCTGACTTTTCCCTTTGCAACTGTGAAGGTTACGCTTCATGTTGCGTAGGCTGATTTTTCTCGTTGCAGGTTTTTGCTTCATTTCTCCTCAGTGATTGGATGAAGTTGATGCTTGCATCTTTGACATTTTTCTCTTTGTTTGATACGAAAGCTCAAGAATAGATATAAGGATATAAACTATTGAAATAAAGAACCATATAGATGATTATAAGTTCAATGATGTTATTTATTTAAAGTAAAGCAAACCGTGAGTTTGAGGCTACTTTGATCAGTTCAGTAAAATTCAACCTTCGTCTTTCCCCACTTCGGTTCTTGACGGCAATGAAGTATTGCACCTTGCATTTTCCCTGTCTTAGCCAATTCTTCGACTTCAGCGACTTTGATGAGGAATAGGTTGTACCATTACCTCAAGGATGCAGCTTCTTGCTATTCCACAAATATCTGAACGGGCCATCTTCACTGTCCCAATATGATTTTGTTGTAGGATCATAGGTGAAGAGGCTGATCGCGAAGCTTTTCACAGTTAGAGTCTAGCCTGTGCCAATTTGTATTTTCCACACTTTGTTTACTTGAGGTGTCACTTTCTCATCATGATTTTTGGCTTTGTCAGCCATTTCTCTATCTCGGTTCTTCATCATCCTCTCGTACATCTGATGAGCTCACCAATTGATCAAATCTTCTATCATTTTCTTGCATCTTCTGGAAGTATTGTCAAAACCTCTGTAGGCTGAGAATTGTCTGCACGAAAAAGTGTATCATCAGCACAAAAAACTGAAACTTTTACTAGAAAAATTGCAACTTTTGCAAGAAAAACTACAGCATCTGCACGAAATATTGCAACTACTGCACAAAAGTGCATCATTTGCACAAAAATCTTGTCGAGATTACTCCTTGCAGGCTGCATATTGCACTTCACGAGATGTTGTTGGTCGTCCGCTCATCGTTTGAACCATCACATGACCTTTTTTTCGATTTCCCACAGACATCGCCAAATATTACGGAATTTCGGAATGGGGTCTTCTGAATGCTGGGGTAGTTATCCCTATTTATACATATTATAATTCTATAACCACCATGGTAATTGCTCTGACTTTGGTAAGTGCCTGTAACCTGGTAGCCACCTGTAATGGCCTCAGCAACTGTTCTCGCCTCCGACGCTTTTGAACTTCGAAGGCCAGTATACCTTCCTGGGCCTGTTGAGGCCTTCTCATGTTGCTTCTAAGTTTTAGGTGTTCGAGCTGCCTCTAAAGTTTAGGTCTTTGGCCCATGGCCTAACAATAAGGATGAATTTGTGCAAGAATTAATTAATATATTTGAGAAACTTTTCCAAGTGAAACATCGGACAAGTGTTTATATTGGCAATGACCGGATTTTACGTTCCTATATATTGCTCCTTGCGTTTTATAGAAATAAAATATACTATTTAATATATAT
This sequence comes from Lagerstroemia fauriei, assembly GCA_025802135.1. NCBI lineage: Eukaryota > Viridiplantae > Streptophyta > Magnoliopsida > Myrtales > Lythraceae > Lagerstroemia > Lagerstroemia fauriei. The sequence goes on along the minus strand of JAOYND010132099.1, from coordinate 1,290 downwards.
AATAACAAAAGGGCTTAGCTTGGTCAGATAAAATAAATGAAAATCTGCCACAAAGAGTTTTGCTCCAGACTGTGTGAAAAAGAACGCGAGAGAGATACGGAAAAAAAATCGAAATAGTTTCAGTGGTGATTGTTACAAAAAAGAGTTTTTCGAGTTTTACGAGAAGCGTATTTTGGATACCGTGGAGGGCGTGCACATGTACGTCTAGTCAAATGATCGATGGGGATGTTCGTGAACAGAAATGCCATTCGTCTAGGCGGCGTTGAGCAATGTTAACCCAAGGATTACAATAAAAGGACCAAATCAAAGTCCTTATACGTATGATTTCTAAACATTATCTTTATTTAAGATCCGAATTATCTTAAAATGATCTTGGATAGGGAATAAAATTTAGCTGCCCTACGATTCTCCCCAAAATCGCACTCAGCCAAGCCTTTATGTCGGTCCAAAATGTGATAAAAAGTGTATATATATAGAATCTAAAGTACGGAAAAAGATGATTTAATACAGTTGCTATTGCTCTCTCACAGTGACCTGAAGGTCCTGAATTCGATTTTACCAGTAGGACTTTTTATACCCTTTTATTCCATCTTCATTCAATCTCTTTTATGTCTTTATACCTCATTTGCTCACAGAAAAAAATAAGTGCGGACAAGGCAGGGCAATCTACTTCCAGTTTAATCAACTAAGTAAACCATCTTTTCAGAAATATGGACCGAACGAGAGGTGTTCGTCTCAATAGAGAAAACAACTTGACATATAAGTGCGGAAAAGGCAGGGCAATCTACTTCCAGTTTAATATATAATAGATTAGAATAGATGGGGAAGTCCCGTCAACGCTCCTTTTACCCTTTTTTATAATAAACCATCAAATTGATTCTCAAATTTACTGTGAACCAGCAATTTAGTTCTTAAAGTTTTAATAAGTCATCAGTTTGATTCTCAAAGTTTGAAAATCATCAACTTGGTCATCATTGTTCACTTCCGTTAGTCAATTTGGTTCAGGCATTATAACGCCGTTGATAGATGCCGACGTGGACGGTAGTTGTCACGTCAACGGGTCCCACATGCCAAGTGGCGAGTTATGAATGATTGAAGTTAAAAATAAAAGATAATTTTATCCATTTATTAATTATCAAGAAGCATGTGACTGCCATTTATCGTGCATAAATTAACACTAACATGTCCTTACATTAAATAAATGAATCTTCGAAGGGGTGAAAAATTTTTTAGCACCATTCCAAGAGGTATTTTTAAAACTAACACTACTTTATATCAATTTGAAAAAAT
>JAOYND010131884.1:0-10192 GCA_025802135.1 Lagerstroemia fauriei | reverse complement strand
CGGAACTGATGTTGTAGGACTGAATTAGCCACTTTCAAAGTTATAGGACTCAATTGCCAAAAATGATAAAGTTATAGAACCTCTGTTGTAATTATCCCAAAATTTTTCGTATCTCTTTATTTCATATTTTTTTTATTTTTTTCTAAACTTATATATCTATTTGGTATATTGGAAAAAAATTTGTCCTCGTATGATTGCACCATTATAATAAAATTATTGGAGGGCAACTTTGGATCTGACTGGGTTCCTATCTTCCAGTGAAAAACGATATTGTTGTCCAATATCCGCAAGAGTATTTCATGAAATAGCTTCATCACGTGGAGAGAGAATGTAAAATAGGTATATTAGGTGATATTAATTATATTACATTATAAATAAATGAGAAAACTTAAAAATAATTGAATTTATTTATGACATCGTATAGTCACAGATACCTAATAGTACTTATACGGTGATATCAACGAATAAAATTCAATTATTCTTATTGTTATTTTTGTGTCTTCAGATTTCACTAAAAAAATTCTAAAAATGGTTGAATCTTATTGATCGATATTATTATTTAAATACTGTCACACAAATTCCTTCTCCCAATATCATTAACTTGCTGCAAGAGTCATGCTGGCCTCGTTAGTCAAATCTTACCTCTTTTGCCATGTCCACAAGAGCGTGCCCTACGCACTCGAACCCCGCCATGAGTACCGAGCAAGATGGAGCAGTTCCCTCCGGCCGGCACGGCATCAGAATCGCCAAGAGCCCATTATCCACCATCTCCGTCGATCTTTGCTCTAAAAAAGGCTCCGATGTCTTTCCTGAACTGAGACTTGTAGGCCTCGGCGACTTCCGGTGCACTTTCAGCGTAGGTCACCTTACCTCTGTTCCATGCCGGAGAGACCAGGCTCTTCACCTATCCGGAACCCCGGGTAGCCAGTGGAGTGCAAAGGCCGAGTGGAAGACATCCACAGATGACTCAGGGAACAGCCTGCCGTGGAATGAACCCGGGACTCCGGCGGCCGTGTACGGTCTCTGCAGAGGGAGGTTCCGGAATAAGGTGTTGAAGTCATTGCTCACCTGGTCGTTGAAGAAGACCTGGAACTCCGGGATTTTGGACTCGAGAGGTTTCACTTCGTATTCCGATACTACGGATCCTATGATGGTGTCGATGCATGCGAAGGTATTGGGTCCGACTGAACATCCTAGATCCGCGATGCGGAACACCCGGTTCGAAGCAGAGTTGAAATTCGTGGGGAGTACGAGGTGTTTTCGGATGCTGCTCGTCAGTAGTACTTTCGCCTGGTCGCTTTGAGTTCCCTGCACCACGGTTACGCTGGGGCTTGGTAACTTTCTTCAAGATAGAAAAAGATAATCGAGTTTTCCCGCTGATTATTTATATGTTCATTCAAATATGGACATATGGATATATATGTCGTCCATATTCACCTAAAAATTTCAGTGTATAGATGATCTTATGTGTGTGTGTGTATATATGCATGCTCTATAAGAGAATATTTGCATCCACATTCACGTAAAACCTTATGCTTGTAGTGTGTAATATCTCAATTATCTTATATTTCAGGATTCATTAGGCAGAAATGTGGCTTACATTTACCACCTCCCATTAAGCACATGTCTCAATAACGTGACCGCGAGTTTCATGCTTATGGGCCTACATAGTAACCTCGATAACTCTAGGAAAAATAGAGTTAATAGTTCACTTTTGAATGTTAAATGGATGTGAAATCTCGAGTTGAAATCAGATTTACATTTGTTTTAGGTAGAATGCTTATTGGTCTCCTTTTTGATATTTTCTTGTTCCAAGGGTGTTTTCTTGATGTTGGGTACTGAGTCGGGATTATTATGCAGGTTACAAGTTAATCGGTACCCGAGAAGATAAGGAGAAAATCAAGGATTATATGTTGTCAGCAATGTCATGACAAATTAGAACAGATTACATTATGTTCTATTATGTTCTATATTGCCGTAACATGGTGTCACGACACTCGCCCAAAATCTGCTTGATATGGTCCTTGATTTGTGGGGTACTAAGATCATGCTGAATAATGAAGAGTTGTTGAAGATCCTTGAAGATGTTCACAAGAAAATCGGGATATTTTCCTTCTGTTATTAAAGATATTTTTGAGAGATTTTTAGAAACCGAGATGTAGATAGAATATTATCTCGAGTGAAATTAGGAAAGGAAAATCTCTATTTAAAGAGGAGAAAAATAAAGTGAAAATTATCCTTTGGCTGAGCACATTTGACAGTAGAGAAAGGATCCATTTTTTGAGACAAGAAGGAAGATCAAGATCTTGAAGATTCGATTTGACTGGGGACACCGAATTAATTTGCATCATTTTTTTTGTTCCTTCCATTGTTATCTTTAGAATCATGTATTCTTTACTCTTTATGTTGCTAGTTTTCATTTCCATAATCAACTAAGCATTCCATCCTAAGGTGACCAAGAAAATCTAGTTGTCTATTTTAATTTCGTATTTATCTCAATTATATTTGTTGATTAATTGTGTTACTTATATTATTACCATCCTTAATGCGACTTAATTGTTTGATAAGCAATTAGGTTGAAGTGGAAATCTAATTGAACCAAACCCGAGAGAGGAATATTATATTAAGACAGGTATAATATAATTTAGATTAATTCGTGTCGAGAGACAAGATTATTCATGAGAGTGATAGAGATATACCCTATATCACCCTAGGTAGCCTATTAGGAACGGAACTTAAAGGGCTTTCACGTGTTGACCACCGGGAGATAGAGCACGGTTTTGAGAGTACGATTTTACTATAAGCGAGAGCTGCGTAAGACGAGAATCAAACCATAGGTTAGTAGCATTAATTAATTGGCAGCATAAGTAGAGATAGATCAGAATTAGAATAATGAGTAGGAGAAGTTGTGATCTTTAGAAGTTAGGTATCTGTGGGTACAATACTCGATTTCATCATTGTATTACTTGTTCTGACACGTGCACTTGTGTATTTCAATTCTAAAATCTAGAACAAACCTGCATGATACCATATACAATTTTCATAGCCTCTATAAGAAATTTGGGTTCGTATTAACCTAAAAACTTAAATTTATAGATGATGGTGTCTCGATTTCCTTGTATATCTGAATTTATTTTATCAATTGTTTAATATGAGAGATTTAATTAACGCCATAACTAGGATCGACGATTTCTTATACACCACAATGATATAATACGTCATGACATGGGATTAGGTGAATTCTAATTGACTTTAAACGTGTTTCATATTTGAATATGATTAAACACGATTAACCTGATCTCATTTGATACTGCTTGTTTAAACACAATACAACACGATACAAATTCTCACAAACACTAATCATATTTAAAAACAAATCTTCTTGAAAGCATCTTTTCTCTGACGAGGTTGTGATTAGCCTGCAACGGTAGAACGCGGAGAAGAGAGAAAGCTAGCAAGAGGAGGAAATTAAAAGATGACAAAGTAAGGTACCTGGTACTTGGAGTTGTGAGTGTAGCTGGTTGGCCCATCTCCTCCATTCATGGCAAATGAATCCTCCATTCTCAACTCTCTCTCTCTCTCTCTCACTCACTCACTCACTCACTTGGCACCTCCTTCTGCCCCTTCCTGCATATAAATAGCCAAACTCGCGGAGAATCTTCTGTGTGATGGTCTGGCCACGTGACAGAGTGATTATGCGAAGATATCAACTAATAAAATTAAGTTATTTTAAAGATATTTTTATATGAATCAAAAAGTAGAAAAGAAAATCCTAGAAAGAGCTTAATATTATTGATTGGTGTGACAATATAAGTGCTAACATGTGATGACACCATTATATACGAGATTTTCTCAGACTCGAGAGAGAAATGAACATTTTTTCCTTTCCTTTTTTTCTTTTGTAATGTAACATAGGTTACATTTTAATATACTTGAATTGAAAGGAATAGAGTGAAATAAGAATAAGTAATTTAGTAATTAATTTCATATTATCTTTGCTTGATAACTCTCTTGAGAATAGTTATGTGCATTCTATTAGTATAATTTTTTCTTAAATTAGTGAAATGGTGTTTCCTTGAAAGAATATATGAAATGCTCATTTTCCATCATTATTTTCTCACAATTATATTCCATAATATTTTCAAAACGTACTAAAAAATACTAATTTTCTATGTTTTATTACAATTAATTATTATAAAACTCTCTATTTCATTCCTTAATTTCCTTTTTAGATAATCAATTAAGGGCAGAAATCCTCTTAATCTTGAATTTTTTCATAGCATCGACAAATGGCATGAAATACATTGAGAAAGGAAGTTTGATACATCTCAACCTCAGACCTAACCTAGACTTAGAGGTCCTAACTTCAACTCATTGAGATTTCGCGTACCATTTCATTTTGTATTCATTTTATCCGTTTTAAACCTATGTGACTTTTATGTACACTAAAAAAATGGAATTTCCCATTTTTTAAGGTAACCTACCGGATTAATTGAGACGTGGACTTAACATTGGCAGGGAGCCACCCGTTTTTGACAATTCGCAGAAAAATCATAAAATGGATAAATATCTATTTTATCACTTCCAAATAATTTGGTTCATTGACTTGCATAAACCCATCCATATAAGATTACTTTCATGCACATCTCAACAACATGCATTTTAGATATGTAGGAAGTTGGTGGGCCCTACAAAGAAAAACATGGATAACACTTTTTTTCTGTGATAAGGGAGATCCATAAGTCTAATACGTGAAAAAATTCTTAGGTTAACCGAGTTCATAGATAAAATAGTGAACTTAATCAATGAATGTTTAACACGTAAGCAAATATGTCAAATCATGTCTAAAAATTAATTATTATTAATGAATAAAAAAGATTATGTAACATTTAATGATGGTGTGTTAAACATTCATTGGCAGAGTTCATGGATTACGTGGCGAGCTGAGATCATGCAAGAATCTCTTGTCCAATACAACGACAGAAAATAAAGTGAATACTCTTACAGTGATAATCGAATTCAGAATATCTTGATTATAAATCGAAATCATATACCATTGCACTAAAATCACATCCGGAGACATATTCTTTTCAATTACATATGGGGGACAGGCAGATTTAATTAGAGGTTACTTTATCGCACCTAATGTCTGTCTGAAGTAACACATTTGAATCGACTTTTTTAGTATAGTATCATGTAGAGGAGCGTTGTCGGCATCGACTCAAGAAAGACAAATGAAATATTATGGAGTTCGATAAAATTGATAAAAAAAAAATTGAATATATGATAAGTAACTAAATAAAATTTTAATTACAGTTGATGTTTCATATATATATGATTTTTTGGTAAATCAAAGAAAATTAAGTGGAATCAAACCATTTAAATGGGACACATTGAGAAAGGGATTCGATACAATTAGTACCACCCTCAATCTCATACTAATGGATCTTGAATTCGATTTTCATCAGTGAGATTTCTCATACATATTTATGTCATATTCCTTCTATTCACATTTACATAAATGAACCTCCTTTATACACTGAAAAAATATAATAAACTTGGTAAAATGTCAGTTGATGCGGTGCGACTGGGTCAGAACTCTCTCGTTACCTGAAGATAATATATATTATATTATGTTTGACCTTTCATGAGTCAAGAAATGTTTATATTTGTCTTTAAGATAATAACAGTGAAAGTCTTATATATTTATTATTTTTAGTAATTAAATCGTATAATTTTAAAAATAACTAATTCAGTCTAATAATATTAGTTTCGTTACACTTTTAATCCGAATTATCACTATTTTGCTGACATGGATTTTATGATATTGACAGACTCATTAAAGAAACAGTGATGATCCGGACTGAAAATATAATCGAAACTAATATTATAGGATTGAATTGATCATTTTTAAACTTATAGAATTTAACTATCAAAATAGTCAAACATATGAAACTTCTAGTATTGCATTTCTATTTATCTTTGCTAATATCTACTTATAAAGTATAATACCATGTCATTACTCGACTCATGTATAACATATGCAAACTTGAAAATAGAGTCTGAAATATCGACATTATCCTTAATCTGAAATTAGGATATTCTAGCGTACTTTGTTTTCCTTCTTACTCCTGTGGACTGCTTTTTGTAACCGAAAAAATTATACAAACATACATATTCAAATTAAATCATTGATTTTTTAAATAAGCTTATCAAATCAAATTTTTCAATGAGTACAAAATGACGGCAGTAGTGGTAGGGACACAGTTACCTTCATTACATAATGTTCAGACTTTCATACTCAATCACGAACATATTAGATGAACTGAATAATCAGTATTAACTCTTATGCCAATATTTCATTGTGCATAATAACATCAGCCAAAATTGTCGTACACATACAGATCAGTACTGAACAGTCTAATACTGCCCCTTTAATATAGCAACCAAAAGTCTAATATAATTCAAGAAATTGGTGTCCGTTAAAATTCACTTTTAAAGAGCTCTTTTCTAGAAATTTTACTTAGACGAAGAGTCTAACATAAGATATTAACCTCACTAAATTACATGAGAATGAGTTTTATACCACTAAATTATCGTTGTTGTTATCAAATCAAATAAATGGCTCATACCTCATTCTGTAATTGCATTGTATTTTCTTAATTCTGTGAAACCCCCGCAAACTTAATTTAATTATAAAAATTTTATAATTATATATGTATATTATATTCCATTTTGCTTACTCAATAATTTAACAGAATTAAGTCTAACATTTTCAAGATTAAGATGAGGTAAGGGAATGACTACTTCTCATACGCTAAATACTGGTCCATTATATTGATGTATATTAGTTAGATCACCCCAAATTTTCTTATGTTTCTTTTTTCAATTCATTAATTGTTTGATATAAAATTTAATTTCTTGACACCCGTCCTCACATAATAACTTGTTCGCATTTGACACGTGTCTTAAAGTAATCACTTTTAACAACTAACCTCGAGCTGGGCATTTTCTTCCACACTCGGGCGGGGAAAACAACTAAGTACGAGATGAGTCTTGTCTTCCGTGCTCAAGCTATATAACCAATCACAAGTTAGGTATTTTCTTTCAGTCGAATTGGTATATTGTGAGCCCACATAATAATTGACTTTAATACCATATAAGATCTCTTCCGGGCTACAGGAATTTGGGTCCATATTCATCTAAAAACTCTAAGCTAAGCTTATAGGTGTCGGTACCTCAATTCTCATATTCCAGGTTTTAATCCATTGACTATCTAGTATGAGATTTATTCATCGATAGTAATAAAAGATGATATAATACTTTTTACTTATATATTAAATAATAACTGAGTCTCACATTATCCATGAATTCTACCCTCCTAATAATTATTCTTTAGTATCTAGAAAACTTGATAAATCATGACTATTCGAATGAAATCAATTAATTAAGAGGTGACGTTCTCCTAATGGTGAATTTTTTTTAAACTTGAAAAATAATATCAAACCTTGTCAACTAATCAAGTTATCTAGCTTAATGGATAAGGTTTTTTAAAAAAATAAAAATAAAAAACTTGACATAGACAAGCGGCCACTGGGTTTGACAATTGATATACAAATCATTAAATATCCAAATAGTACTTTTAAATAATTTGATTCGTTCTCCTATGCAAATCGATTTAGAAAAGACTATTTCTTTGTCCACAATCGATATACACATCCGGGAAATTTCTATAATAAAAAAAAATCCTTAGATTTTATGAAGTGATAGGATAGGAAATCGCTGTATCAATTGCCTATCTGGACCTGCTCATTTTCGTATTACTTGAAGTGAAGTTCATTGTAAAGAACACTCAGAGAGTTTATCGAATAGGCTTTACAAATACATTGATAACAAATTCGAATTGGTATTTACGCCAGTTCGATATAGTATTATGTCGTCGGTGATCTACATCCGGAAATGGATTTAGAGGGACACAGTAACATCATGCCATAAAAAGACTACCAAATGTTATATAAATTTCATGGAACTCTCCTTTTCTAATAAATTTGTCTTATTATTACAAATTTAACTCCATATTAAGTTAGGTCAACATGTGAGCTCATTCATTGCCACACCCCAAGTATGGAATTATGGCCACCAAGTCCGACTGCAGAAGAGAAAGTCGTCCTCCTCATGTAGGTTTTAAAATGGTATGGGTTTGGATGGATTTTTTCATTGTGAATAATCTAGCCCGATTTTTTCAGCAGGCCTTTTCAAGTTTAAAAAACCATATCAAATGGGTATGAAAAACCAATTATCTCGAGTGGCGATTAGTGCAGGTCCCGACTTATATAGTACAATTAGGTTGAGATTAGGTTCAACAATTTGAAATTTTTACAAATTTATTATCAAGAAAAAAATGATAAAAACTTAGTAGTTCATTTGTACGTATAAAGATTCCAAATGGGTATAACGTAATATTTATATCTCATACATCAAATTTAGGTTCAATAACGCTTTATTTATTTTGCTATTTTTACTTCAATTTATTAATTTTAATTATATCTCTGGCAGAGATTAAAACCAACTTTCAAATCTATTACTTAATTCTAAAAGAGAGTTCTACCGGTGGCCTCTCAGCCAGTCCACGTCGGCAGGTTCTGTAGAAGAATTGTGGGGGCGAGTTCAGTGTTTTTCCCCCACCCGCACTTGTATTTTTTTTTTAATCAGCCACTAATTCTCTTGGACTTCTGAAGCCCATGGCCATGGGCCCAATGTCACTTAATATATGACATTTTTGTTTTAAAAGCATTCTCTGATTGGATGGTAAGCAGTGAATACACCAAAATAGGCATCCTCGATTTGATACTTTTTTTTTTGTTTGATACTTAGTGCACTTATCTCATTATTTTCTCAAACATTTTTACCTTTATTTTTGTTTTCTTTCGATGGAATGCCACCTTATTTACCTTCTATACTCAGCCTTTGAATTTTCATTAGCTTATATGGTTCATATTCTTCTCTCAATAAAGTATGAGAAAGTTTAAACATAATTTCTTTACATTCCGTGGCGTAGCACAGGTTTTGCTCCTAGTGACTAAAAAAAGACAGATAATAGAATATTACATTAAGAATAAACAATAATTGTCCATGTAATTTCAAATAAAGTAGTAATTAAGAATCGAGTAAATAATTAATATATTTCATGAAATGGATGACATAGCAACATCTAGAACTTCTAATCAGGGTAAATCCACAGTAAAAGTAAAATAGATAAGGGACGAAACACGAATATTTAATTAAAATAAATAAAATCACTTAAATTCATATAACATTTGACAGATTTTCTCGATTTTAGGGGACAATCGCCCCCTTTAAATATTAGATTAGCCTAACAAATCGAACTAATGGTGTATGTAATACTCACTCTTTTTTGGGGTAATCAATGTATATATATTACTCATTCTATAGTTACATTATATTCCAATGGAACTCACTAATTCAAATTCAAGTTGAACAGTATATACTGCAGATGTTATACATCATATGGCTTGTTCAAGGTTTATCATACGCATGGATGGAAGCTCGAACCGCCTGGTTCGGAGACGAGGGCTTCCCATTCACGAGCAACTAATCAAGAGTCTGACCCGAATCAGTAGACGAAGAATGTTACAGACCGTTAGCAAACGAGTACTCTCACAAGAAGTTAGTTATTCGCATATCAGAACAGAGAAATATCTTCCATCCATTGCAAAAGGTTATTTCCTAGCCCGGTCAGTAAAATGGTAGAAAGGATTTCGAATTATTTATCTTTAGGTCATCAAAAGGATCTCGGAGACCCAGCAAAGCACAACTATTTTTCTTTCAAGAAGTACGAACAAACCCATAAATAGGATCCGACAGTGTGAATCAGTCTCGTTTGGTCTGCAACACAAGGACAGCTATGTCTACAGTCATACTAGGAAAAAAAATAACATTAAACCTGCTTTGTTTGTACCATTTAAGTTAGGGCAACTCTAACCAGTCCGAGAAGCAGATAACTAAGTGTTGCAATTCAATCCTGGGCATGTTGCCGAACTATAAGAACAAGTTGCCTGCATGTGGATCAAGAAACTCCCTGCATCCACTCATAAAGTCCATGGCTGAAGTAATAGGAAGAAGGGGCATAAGAAACTCTGATCCTTACATGATGTTAGGTTCAATGGTATTC
>JAOYND010131774.1:0-10193 GCA_025802135.1 Lagerstroemia fauriei | reverse complement strand
TCATTGATTTCTTTGGTATGATTACATTCAATATATAATACAATGACATTGAATACTTACTCTAGATAATACATGACATATAAGGAAAGTATCCTAGGGAAAATATATGACATATACACAATATTACCAATAACTATTGATTAAACATCCCATATAGCCAAGTTGGCGAAAACTCGTCCCCATCCTATGGTAGAGACTAGAGTAGGAGACACATGCAATGGACCCTTTTTTGAACTTCTATTTTCAGATAACTGCATACACCGTTTGTATGACGGTGAGCACGAGGAGGATGACTGCTGCAATCACTGAAATGCCTGCCCATGGATTGTTGAAATAGTCTTGCCTCAGTGTTGCTTTCCAGTTGTGCCATGGCACCTTATAGTAGTCGGCAAGATCCCTGCGTAGAACATCAAAGTGGGATTCAGGTCTCATCATCAGACCTCTGGCCATGTCGTTGACTAAATTTGCTGCTCGAGTGCTGTCCCCTAATGTGTTCTTAAGGACTTTGCTTTTAACTAGCAGATCCACATCGCTTGGCTGGCTGATGAGCTCGTCCAGGAGCGCGAAGTAGTCAGCGAGCCGTTGGTCATCTTCATAGTGGCATTGCTCAAAGGCTAGCAGGTTTCTGAATATGGTTTCGGTGGAGTCACCCATGAAAAATTGAGGGATCTTGAGGGTCCCCTGCTGGCAATCGAACTTGATGTGGAGGAGAGGAGTGCTCTCAGCTTTCTCAAATGTGACTCCAGATTGATGGAGCTCTGTGATGGTTGGTACAGTATCCCTGACACTGGAACTCTCACCTGACTTATGTGGTGGGGATTGTGACAGGTGACATATCCGGAGATAGTCGAGGAGATGCACTACCGTGGAGGAAGAAACCTGGTCGATGTCATAAGAACTGACTCCAACATCTCCCCTGGAGTTTAGAAGTTTGCGAACGAGGCCCATGAATGAATCTTCCCCTGCTGAGGTTGAGAACAAAATTTAGAAAAAGCTTCAGGAACTGGCTTCCTGGAGTATGAAATGGAATAAAATCAACATAAGGATCGACTAGGGAAGCCCAATTATCTTATGAAACAATCTAACTTATTCTAACAAACTTCCTGTTGACACTCAATCCCGAGCACAAACAAAGGGGTTCCTGAAAGGTTACCAGGTTCAGTGATTTGGCTTGTCGATTGTCGAGTAGATCGATCTTCATTGTCTGTAGATCGAGCTTTTTTTTCTAAGTTAAAGAGTTCCTCGAGAATAAACAGTGGGATTTGGTTCTCGAGCAACATCAGATCGTCAATCACACTCTTGTACAAGAACGGCTTGTCAAACATCCTGCAGCTCCCAGTTTTCCCACAGAAAGCCCTGACCAACATCCCGTATACGAAAGCAGAATCGACCATCATCATCTTCACAAACTCGCTGCTGGTGAGATGGATCGTGTCCGCATAGCACTCACGGAGTCTTGGCTCTCTAACCTTCACAAACTCTGCAAATTCTTCCAGGTTATAATGTACTCTGCACAGTATAACCTCCAAGTACCTCTGCTTGTACTCCTTTATGGCGCCGCCCAACCCTTTTCCTCTGTAGTGGATTGGCCCTATGGAAACCACCTTTTTATAGGCAAAGAAAACAGTCAGAACTGATGCAAGCCGAACGATCAGTTTGGTTCACTGTCCGAACAATACTGGACTTCTTCCAGCTGCAAAAATTGATCTTATTTACAGAAAACTCGGGGCAGGCCTACAATAAAAATTTTTCTGGTTTTGTATTGTTTGGAAAACCTCTTCATGAGTATTCCCTTTTGTCAATTGTATAACGAAATGGTATGCTTATTACTTCATGCCAGATGAGATCATTCAACTTCACCTCCTCTTAGCTGAAAAGAACATTGAAAAACAACTTTTGACAGTAATTCATAAATTTCCAAAGTTATGTCTGTTTCATGGTGATTCACAAAGAACTTTTTGATATAATTGGAATTCCACCTTGGGAGTGTATGCTGCCGGATTTTTATCTCGGAGTCGCTTAGGAACCCGGTAGATGCATTGTTTGGGGGTGAGTGCGCACAGCTTACTCATCTCTTCTCCCAGTGAAGTGAGCATCGCCAGCAGTGGAACTTCTGTGTTTTCCGTTTCCACATCAATTGGAATCTGCACTTGGTTGATTTCTTCTGCTTCCATCTGCTTGCAGTATCACTCATAAAAGAAATTAAAACGAAAGAAAGTCATCAGTTTTGCATACAGATGTAACAGAAGAAAAAACAGGTTCGCAAAAAGGTTTTCAACATGAATGAGCCTTCCGAGTTACTCATCTCCGTCATTTAACAAGTTACCCTTCCAATCAGACATTTTTGCTCATTCGAGTTCAAGCTGTTGATCAAAATGGTTGAATTTTAAGGATCGCCAAGTATGAAACAATTATAACACCCAACCACACACCCTACATTTGCATATTGTTCTCATGTGCAAAGAGAGACAGAGATCACATACCGAAGATGTTTCAAAAGGAATGGATAATCGGAATCCTGATAGAGAACGTTTCTTCTGTGATCTTCCTCCTCTAAATGATGATCTGGTAGTATCCGAATAAGGATGTCTTATATAGTTTCAGCCGGGGAGAATTATATTAGCAGTTCTAAAAGTTTGTCATTTCTCATAAATCAGTTCTGTAAGTTTTAAAGCGGTCTTTTCATTCCTAAATATTTGCTCCATTATACATGTAAAGTTGTTTTCATTACTTTCTATTAGATTACCGCCTACGTGTTTCTATTTCTTATTTTGCTGTTATTTTATCTGAATTGGCACATGAGTTGGCATTTTTATTTGAAACATATGACATGGCATCGATTCATGTAAAAACACATTTTATGGGGCCTTAAGTAAATTTTGAGTGATTTTCAATATTTAGAAAAATTAACATGACAAATTAGACCCGACTACCATGGTAGATCAAAATTGATCTAATTGATTGAAAATTAAAATAAATATTGCAGTCCAAACTCGAAAATTGTACACTGCCGGTTGAGCCGGATAAGAAGAGCTTACCCAAATAAACAAGGTTGAAAAATGCCAAATCAGATATATTACCACCATGTATGACAAATTAACAGTAAAAAAAGATGGTTTAACACTATTAGTGACATATCAGCAACATATCAAAGGCAAGTGATGGAACGGACTTAACGTGTATAATAGAGAAAATTTTTAGGACTGAAAAGGTCACTTTAAAAGGACTGACTTAGGAGAAATAACAAACTTTTAGAACTGGTGCTGCTATTCTGCATTGTCTTCCTTGGTGTTCTTTTTACTTTTACTTATTTATTGTGTTTGTTTGTTCTTGCAGAACAGCAGGTGCATCATGTGGTTGTGCTTGCTCCTCCTCGGGTAACATGTCCTACACATTAACTATTGTCCAAACTGGCAATTGTTAAGGTGTTTACAATCGTACTGATCAGGATGATACAGTTAATGGGGCAATAGTGTTTGTTGTCTAGGATTGATCATCAACCTTCCCGTGTACGTCTGGCACCGATCATGAAGTGTTGAAGTAGTTCTTCTTCGTGGTTGCTTTCCCACCGGTGAAGCGGTGTTTTACGAGCCGGGACTGACCACTGATGGCGGAGTTACCTGTAAAGTTTATTTTTCATAATCTCACTATTTATGAGCAAGTTCTATATGCTTGGCAACGTAAATCAACTCGTCCATTAGAACGGAAAAGGTAGGTCAGCTGGAAATCCTTGTGGTAATGGCACTGGTCAAACACCAGTAAATTCCTGAACATGGTCTTGTTCTGTTAGTTTATGGTGATGTGCAGGATCTCCAAAAGCCGGACTTGGAACTCGACATCGAAAAGTCAGGTGCAGGAGACTTAGATGGAGTTCTCAAGCCTGTTCTTCGATAGATCAGGTGACATTTGATGGTTTGCAGGAAGAATGCTTCTCAACCCCGGCCCCTTCGTCAACTGTGCCTCAGCCATGTTGCTTGAGCCAGGGTAATCGATTAGCGGGCGAGTTACTCGAGTCCCTTTGTCTACTGCATCCCATCAATGAATTAATCACCGTGCTGGCTGCTCGAACCCCTTCATCAACATTTTGATGAATACTAGTACTTTGACCTCAAACGTCGGTGCAACTACAGGCTCGATCTCTCCGACCGAGTCTTTCGTGTTTTATTCAAATTAGACAACATATAGAAGCAGGAAATGATCATCAGTACTCAGTACAGAAATCATTTACCAAAAGAGGTTACTCACAAATACACAAATTCCCAATCACGGTTTATCCTTTCGATCACAGAACCTGTAAATCACAGTTTTTTGCGAATGTAATGTTCTGGTACTAAAAAATTTTTTTGTCACTACAAAATATTTTCAAAAAATAATATTTTGGTACAAACGTCAAATTTTCACTAACACTGTTAATTATGCTAATGTGGCAATGTGATATGGACGCTCACTCAGCACCACGTGAAAATTTAACTGACGTGACACCATAAAATAATTTTAAATTATAAAAATAAAAATAAGAATCTTAAAAATAAAAAATTAATTTTAAAATAAAATAACTCTCTCCCCCCTCCTCCTTCCCACATAATCTCTTTTTCACACACACAAATATATACGTATACATATACATTCCTATTATCTCCTCTCTTATGGACACAAACTAGTGCCAAAGCCCACGCTATGCCGCGGGATGCGAAGATTTTTGAATTTTTTCATATCTAGTCGAAGAGAAGAATATAAAGATAAAGAAGATCGTGTATAAAAAATTAATGAAAAAAATGTTACAGAGATTCATTGTATTTAAAGATCGGTTGACTAACGAACTAACCACTATACTTGAATTAAAATGGTAAAAAAAACAATAACGAAAGAAAAAGATATAGACTACACTTTCCATTGATTTCCAAGAGAGTGCAAGAAAAGTGAAATTCATGTCGAACAAATATATAAATTTCTTCTCCACCATAGCATAATATACTGTAATGCCACACTCTTTCAAGTACCTATTCATCGCCATCAAGAATGTCCAGAATACGCGTTGTTTATGGGATAATTTTTACCCTATTACATGGCAACTTAATTTATTTCCCGCATGAAAATACATATTAGAAACCTTATCGTTCAGAACTTGCAGAACGTACATTCTCTCTCTAAAAATGAATTCTTCACCAACTTGAATTGCAGCTTCTATTTTGTATTCTTTTAGTTTAATCGAGCTTATATGTCTGTATAAGAGTGTAAGAGGCAGCAAGTCATTCAAGGGAAAAAATGGAGGACATTGAAGTGCCCTAAAATGCTCAATATATTAGATCTAATAAGAAATATTTCACATAAAAGTAACAAAATTAGTATAATGGTGCAGGCTTGCGTTTCATGTTCGATATATAAGACAATAATAATGGGTTTATAAGATAGCTGAGTACCACCTCCTGATAGCTTAGACTTTTGGATGGAAACTGGTCCGGTCTCATGTAACGCCTATTATCGATAATATAATTTATGGGCGCCTGAACACACGGCAACCTCTGACTTAAACTCAGACCCATCTCTGGTAATCCCCTTGCTGATGTAAGCTCGCAAACCCGACACTCTCATCTGACGTAAGGCTTTTGGGTTTGCGAGTTTACGTCAGTGAGGAGATTACCGGAAACGGATCCGGATTTACGTCAGAAGTTGTTGTGTGAGCATGCGCTCATATATTATATTATCGATAATAGGCCTTACAAGAGACTGGATTAATTTCCACTCAAAAGTCTAAGCTATAAAGAGGTGATACTCAGTTATCTTATAAACCCCATTATTATTATCTTTTCTTATCAATGTGAAATCTAATACTACTTTTGAAAAATAGAAAAAATTATCTTATCTAATTTTCTCAGTTCTAATTCAAAACTCTTATTCTACCCTTTTCATCAACTCACTATATGAAACTAAAATTGTAATTAGTTCTCATCTTGCTCTTTAGACAGCTGGATTTGTATAGGCTTGTCGAGCCCGAATTTGAAATATTAAGCCCCATCAAACTCGAACTCGAACTCGAACTCGAACTTACAAATCCCTAAATGAACTGAGCTTGAGCCTAGGAAATTTGGACTCGGCTCGGCTTGTTCATACATGATCCAGAAATCTCTTATTTTAAAATCGAGCATATATAACGGTACCGAACATACATAAGTTCTATCATCTTGTGGTTAAATATTTCCAGCTAGCTGCCCTTACATGAGTGGGTCACCTGTGTCGGAACTTGAATTGTACCAAAAAGTAAAAACAACACCATACAATAATTCAACGACAAGTCCTTTCACTTCACACCGATAGAGAAAACTTGAGCAAAAAAAAAATTAAAAAAATACATCGATGAGAAAAAGGAACAGTGGTGAGTGTGAAAACAGCAAGCTTTTTGTGTTCAAAATAGTACAACTCTGTTTTTTTTTTTTGTGGCAAATATTCCAAATTACAATGGTTATAGATGGGCATTGAGACCCCTATAATATCTGATTCACTCCTTTGTTTGGATGGGTGAATGGAGAGGAAGGGAGGGGGAGGAAAATGGAGGAAAAAAATTAATTTTTTATGCTTATAAATTATTAACTAATAAACAGATATACTATTATTTTTATATTACTAGTTCGAATTCATTTCTGATAAAATTTAAATTTTACACATTACACATCATACAACCACATAAACAAGACATGTGTTTCCTACAAAAACCAAGGAAACTAATAATCCAAATATAATATTATTAGAATATTATTAAGATCAAAAGAGAGCAATATAGTTTATTGTAAAAATTGGTAGTTTCTTGTAGACTACCAAGTGTTATATAACGTCTATTTGCTTGACTCATCCCTAATTAATGACAAACAACACTTATATTCTCAAAAATCAATTTCATATATGTATAATCGGGTAATTTTATTTTAAATAAATCTTTTATAAATTATTTCACCCCTTCAAGCCCAATTCGAGGTGAAATGAAATTAGGTTTTGGAGGGGAATTGAAGTGAAAAATTCTCATTTATTCTCTCTCCCCTCCAATTGAATTAGGTAGGCAAAAAAGGTGAAATTTCCCCTCCATTACCTCATCCAAACATAGTGTAATATTCATTGTGTAATACACATCCGCAATAAACATGTAAAAGGTCAATCAAAACATATTTGGTTCGGTTACAACCCCACATATTACATTTAAATTAGTTTTTACTAGCTCTTATATATTTACCGTGGATTTATATTATTCACTAAATATGACCTCACGATATTTGCACACAATAAATTTATCAAACTACTAGAACAACATCTGAGTCTACATAAACCCGAATAGAGAGTTCCAATTACTGGTTGGCAAGCCAATTCGCACACAATCAATCAATTTTATGCATTTATTTTCTTTCTGTCCAAGTTTTCTGTCAGTCTCAACAACACATATGTGAACTTTTTGAAAATTGCAGATAGAATAGTGAATTCAAGTGTTTTCTTTACATTGATCTGATTTACTTTGAAATAGTTTTGGAGAAGGGTGTGCATGTGACTTCACAATTTTTATTTTTTTGAGAACGTTTTTGCCTTGAACGCACTTACAGACTTTTTTTTCCGCTCGAAAATAATGAGAATTTTATCATTACTTTAAAAACGAGTACATGCGAAAATGTTCAAGAAAATAGAAAATCACAGGATCAGGAAACACGGAGAAATCCTCTAGGCCATAGGTTTTAAAATCGGATCAGACCGGGAACCGGTCAAGGTACCGGTTCGAGGTTCAACCCGATCAACCGGGAGTTTAATGGGTTGAACCGGATTTATTTAAAAAAAATCAAAAATATAAAATACTTGTAATAATCTAAAATGTACAAGATATTAACAATTTAATATAGTCACAACTTCAATATAATCATTATAATAATCCAAATCCAACATAAACATAAATTAAGTCTCAAAAGTAAATAAATTATATTTCTATCAGATCGAACCGGCCGATTTTTAACCGGTTCAACTCGGTTAGACCCGGTCCAACCCGGTTCAACCCCAGTTCCTGCCGAGTAAATGTGCACTCTGAGTTAACTATGAAACCGGACCGGACCAGCCACCGGTTCCAAGTTCAATTGGTTGGACCGGCCGGTCCGGTCCGGTTTTTAAAACTATGCTCTAGGCTAACTACAAGGAAAATACATGTGGGCAAATACCAAATAGGTACAGAACACTTGTAGATGGCCAGCAATAACCTAGATCCTGATCACAATCATCTGTCGAACTACATGAACCCCGGTGAAAACTGGAAAGGAAGGATCCTCAAGTCATTTATCTATGTAGTTCTCTTATAAAGATATTTATAATAAACAACCATACAAGAGCAAAACAGATAGGTGCCTTGGACCGTAACCGGGCGCGTGCATGGTCCACCGGCACCGAACCCTGCTTCTCTTCCATGTCCATCATATCTTCATCCAGCTGGATGGCTGAATTTGGTGGGATCGAAGCAGATCCGGGTGAGATCTAGCCGTATCTTGTTCAGATCTTGTCGGATTTGGTGGGATCGGAGACATGCATGTTTGAGAACCTTAGCAACTTAATGGATAACTTAGAAGGTTGCAATGCGGCTTTTAGTTGCCGACAGTTCTTGGTCATGATATGATCCAATGAAATGATCATGGGACAAGGGCAATAAAATAAAGAAAGGTTTTCCAACCAAATGGAATGTTGTGATTGTTTAGGAACGTTGCCCTTTAATTAACTTTAGATTCGTTCCTAAAAGATCCCTTAAAGTTCATATGCAAGATTATTTAATTAATCTCCTAGAATAACGCTATCTGTCTCAAAAAAATGCAGCATTGGCCCTAGCTTTCCTCGGTGAACTTGAATCACATATACCTTTGATAAGATGACGTGACAAGGCAGGAAAAGGACCCCAAAGGATATAGGAAAGGACTTCCCACGTGAAGTTCATGGGTCTTCTATCCTGGTCGTTATTTAGGATTTTTTTTAAAAGGTTTTCTTAGGAATAGCCTTTTCTTTTTTCCTTTTTTTACTTCAAGTACAATTGTTATACCGCATGACATTGCTAACAACATTATTTATGTGATATAACCGTCTAATTAAAGTGCATCATTTCTTAAAGTTTATGCATATATATATATATTGCAGCGTTTTTTAGTATTAGATAATTATAAATATATAACCGTTGATTATATGTTAAACCTAAATTGGACAAATATGCCATATTAATACTACCACGTGGAATAACCTGCAAACTAGCTAGAGACCTAGTTTTTATGATTATATGGGTAGTCATATCATTATATTTTCACGTTGTAACTCAATTACAAATACCCAAATATATGAATCTCCGGTACAAAACTGCCACAATGCTGAATGAATTGACATGGAAAAAAATATATCAAAATTTCTGCTGTGATCTTCCTCCGCTAAATGATGATCCGGTAGTTTTCGAATAAGGATGTCTTGTATAGTTTCTGCCACGGAGAATTATATCGATAATACTAAAAGTTTATTATTTCTCCTAAGTCAGTTCTCTAAGTTTTAAAGTGGCATTTTCAATTCTAAATATTTGCTTTGTTACTTGTCATTAGATTGCCACTGACGTGTTATAACGATGTTCATTCTTCTTATTTTACCGTTAATTTGTCTGACTTGGCACATAAGTTGGCATTTTTTATATTAAACATATGACATGGCATTGACTCAGTAGTACAAAGGGCTTCTGGGTACCAGTGTGTACACCAAAAAAAAAACTTATGGGACTAATTTAAAAAAAATGATAAACTTTTAAGACTACCGTTGCAATTCTCCGCTGTCTTCCTTGGTGTTCTTTTTTACTTTTACTTATTTATTGTGTTTGTTTGGATGATCTTGCATAACAGCGGGTGCATGTATGAGGTTGTGCTTGGTCCTCCTCGGTTAACATGCCCTACACATCAATTATTGTCCAAACTGGCAATTGTTAGAGTCATTTTTGATCGTACTGATCAGGATAATACAGTTACCGGGGGCAATAAATAGCTATTTTTGCCGTGTAGGTCTGACAACCAGTCATAAAATGTTGAAGTAGCTCTTCTCTGTGGTTGCTTCCCACCAGCGAAGCGATGTTTGTTGAGACCAGGACCGACCACTGATGGCGTCCGTTTACCACCTCGGGTTACCTCTAAGTTTATTTTTCATAATCTCACTATTTTTTA
>JAOYND010131668.1:0-10193 GCA_025802135.1 Lagerstroemia fauriei | reverse complement strand
GGTGAAGAACCCCATCCCAGCGATCACGATCGCCGTGAAATGGTACCACTGGGTTTTGGCCGCGTCGAGGGCGTTCAACACTTGGAGTTGCTCCCTTGCCATGTCGATGACTACTACGTTCTTCGTTCTTCGCTCGAGCAGTATACCTGTAACATATAAGGATCGGATTTAAGTACTCGAACTAAACCGAGACGGTATTCTCGGAATCTCGGGACTCGAATATCATGTCAAAAGACGACAATTTTTATGGAGTTTGGGAACACATAGCACATGTGAATGTGAGGTGGATCAGTCAGGGGATTGGAGTCGCCTCACTTGAAAATTCAAACGTTTGACAGTCAAAGACAGCCCTGGTTCATGGAAACATCGTAAGACAGTGGAACTCAACTGCCCTGCTTCACTCCGGAATACTGATCCGACGGCTCAGATTGGTAGGAGTGAATCGGACGTCTCATACTCTCTCAGCTGACAGTACCTTGGGATCTCGAAAGTCCGACTGCGGAACCATAAATGTCTACACGGTGCCATGATCCCAGTTTTGAAAAGCACGCCTTTTTTCTGAATATATGTAAAATAAAAGTAAAAATAAAAATAAAAAAATCCAATAAGAAGACAAGGGGATCTCCAGGAGCGGGCTTATAAAATATAATGAGCTTATTAAATAAATTACCATGTATAAAATTAATTTTTAAAAATTATAAAAATATATATACTTAGGAAACACGGCGGGTTTTTCCGCCCATTTTATTCCAGAGTCGAAGGGCGACACGTACTTGCTGACAGTGACATGGGAAGTGCAGTGTGAAACATCGACTTGAAAATTAAGTAAAAGTCGTTTCATCACCAGCATATGGAAAAATAATTACAACTCATCAAATTCTTTTTTTTAATTTACATTATTAATTATAATAAATCGTTCAATTAAATTATCAAACAGTCAAATGATTAGCTGGTATAAACTTCCACCGAGTCAATAGAATGGAAATGGTGAATTGTGAGTCCTGTGGCGTACATACCGTTGAACGAAAAAATAGCTCCTAATTAAGAGAAGAGAATTACAGAACATGTACAGTTGGCTTGCAGCTGATAAACAGAATTCATCATTTTTGTTTTTTTCATGTGTATAAACCCGGTGTATGTTAATTCAAATTTAAGATAAATTGATCCACTACCCAATATAAATTTTCTTCTTTTTTAAGGTTCGAATTCGAAATATTATTTAAAATATATATATATATTTAATTGTTTTAATTAATCTATATTAGGGTCCTTTTCCCGTTATGACTGAACAAAACACCATAATCATTGGTTTAAGAATCTTAGGATGATATAGGCCTGGCCACGGACCGGTTCGGGCCCGGAACCAGTCAAATCCGGAACCGGGCTTGAACCGTCCCGGAACCGTGAGGGGACCGGTTCCACTCTCCAAAGAAACCGGAACCGCCGGTTCCGAACCGAAACTGGAACCGGCCCGGAACCGACGGTTCCAAACCGTAAAATAAAAAAAAACTAAATCAAAATTTAAAATTTAATAAGAATATTTCACAAGTTTTTTGAACTTGAATGAGATATAAATTCATTTGAATTTTGTGTAACTAAATAAATGTTGAGGGTGTTCCCTTTTATAAGTTTCTTGAGGAGCTATTTCTCCTACTCTTATCGATGTGGGACAAACGAAGAGGAGAAGTGTAACTCTTTGGGGAGCCATTTGTCCCACATCGATGAGAAGTGGAGAAAGGACTCCCCAAGTGACTTATAAATAAGCATGCCTTTACAAATTTAGGTAGATGACTTTGCACAAAAATAAATCTTGTGCTTGAAGTTTCTCATTCTATTTAAATTTTTTTCAAACCAATCTATTTTAAATTGGTATTCCCGAACCTACTTGGAACCGGCCCCGAACCGGTTGGAACCGTGATCCCGAACCGGAACCGGATGGTTCGGAACCGCCCCTAACCGTCCTAAAGGCGGTTCAGGGCCGGTTCCACAGTCACATAGAACCGGAACCGGCCGGTTCCTGAACCGTGGCCGGGACTAGGAGGATATCAGTACTACTTTCGCAGCCTTACAAATTGGAAAAACAAATATTATTGTCAAAATTTTATTTTTTTATTAACCTAATTTAACTCGTCCTTGAATTTATACTAAAAAAACAAAGCCCACGATCTCGAATCCAGTGGGCGAAGAGCATCCACTATTGGAAAGATTTGAACTCTTCGCAATCAATTTGGCTCGAATCTGAATTTCACCTTTATCTCGGCTAAGAATTTTTCTCATGCTCTTTTTCTTGGCCTCCTGGGAGTCTTTGGAAGAACAGTTTACTCCGAGACAAGAAAACTAACAAGACCGAACCGAAGGACGAGACTAACACCACCGCGACCTCCGGTCGTATTTCGATCCCGGAACGGTCGAAAGCGGAGCTCCAGCATTCCAAGAATTCAAGACAGAACTCCGAGCCCTCGACTCGACCGATGTTTCAGAATCGTAATTCCGTCCCCGACCGAGAAGGGAACAAAGAACGTCACGTACGTACGTACCGTCGAAGATCAAAACTACGGGAAGTACTGCTTACCTGAGTGTGACCAGTGAGCTCCTCCTTCTTCTAAAACCTTGTAGAGAGAGAGAGAGAGAGAGAGAGAGAGAGAGAGAGTGTGTGTAAGGTTGAGGGAGAGGGTTACGGATGGGGAGGAAGGGTGAGGGAGGATGGTTCCGTATTTAATTGCAATGGATGTTAAAAGGGAATCTCTCACCGCTTGAGCGTGGAATATCCCCTTTTTTTTCACCTTTTTTTAGTTGCAAAAAAAACTAAAAAGACACGTATATGCCTGTACTGTATGGTGTAAAATATAAGAAGGGGCAACCAAGGGGGTTGGTCCGAGTGGTAAGCAGCTCAGCACCGCTTAAGGAGGTTTCGGATTCGAAACCTACCGTACGCAGCAACCCTCTTTGGGAGCCTCACCCTCCATTGCCAGGCGTGCCACCCGAGGCGACCAACGGATTAGTCAAGTATGGTTAGCTGAAAGATGTCGTCTCACCGCTGATGGGCCTGCTTGGATACCGTGGCTGGCGACCAAAAAAAATATAAGAAGGGGCTTAGAAAAAAAAATTAGCCAATAAAAATATAATATATTAGTCTCAGGAGCAGGGCGAAGTGATTTTAATTTTATCCTTGTTTAACATTTTATTTTGGTTTAAAAATGTGACCAATAAATAAGTCTAGGAAAGGATAGAGTCACGAACAATCTCATTAATGAGAATTAAATTCAAGATCTATTAATTACATGTCTATTTTATTTTATCTTTATTTATTATTATTATTATTATTATTATTATTATTTTGGTAACTAGTCTTTGTTTTAATTTAATATATGTGCTTTAACTGTTCCAATGACTTCTGACAGGTATGCCAGCTCCCAACTTTGGGTCAACTACTAATCTTGGGCAACTTATTAGAAAGAAGTCTTTCTTTCTTTTTATTTTTAAATAGTAGAACTCATCTTGTAATCCATTTCATTTTATTAAAAACTTCCTTTTTCTGGTATTTCTTCTATTTTTTTCCATATATTTAATGTGTTTATTCTCAATAATATATCCTATACATCTCGAAAAAAAATAATTCAGTGCAAATCCGCCATTGATGATCCGAAATGAGCTTTTTTTTCTCATTTAATTCTTTTTTGAAAATATCATATTTAAGTATCAACCTCCAACTGATTACTTAAACCTTCTTTAGTGCACGTTATCCTCAACATGATTACGGTTTGCTTTCTTTTAAGTTCTTCTATTTATTATGAGCCGACCTGATTCGAATCTGAATTAGTTAGGATTCGTTGAATTTTTAAATATTGAATTATTAGACCAAAAAAAGGGATTTTTTTTAACCCCCATTATTGATTTGATGATGCTATGCCACAATGGCACCCCACTATTTGCGGTGAGAAGATTAGAGAGAAGATGTCAATCATTATCATAAATAATTTCTAATTAAATAAACCTAAATATATATGAAAATGATAGCTTAATACTGTTCTATCTTGTGACCTAGAGAGTCTGGATTCGATCTCATCCGTGAGATTTCCCATACTCTTTTTACTCTCTATTCCTTCTATTTTTTTTAAGTTTATGTGCATCGTCTATACATAAAAAAAATATATATATATATATATATATAAGAAACTATGTCCAAATTAAGAGTCAAAACCGTCCTATTCAAAGCCGACCTAAACGAGCCTAATGTTTCATCACCTCCATACAATTGTAATGTTTTTGTTCAAGGATAATTTTGTAAGATATTTTTATTTTTGAATGATGCTCTGATGACTCATAAAAAATTAATTTTTACATACACTATTTAATATTCTAAAATTTAATTGATACTGTTACGTAAATTCAAGAAGGTGGGTTCCAATTGTGGATTTTTTTCCACTTAAGATTCAAACTCCAAACTTATTTAAGTGACAAAGATGACGGGATAGGTAGACCAACCTCTACAGGTATGAAACATTTAATTTAAAAATGGAAAAATATCTAGGCTTATCAAGTTGCATAATCGCAGATGCATGGATCTGATTTTCAAAAGTTTTACGAATTTTAATTAATTTAGATTGAATAAGGTAGGTCAAATAAGCGATAATTTTCTTCTAATTATGAATTTTCAGTAACTTAAATTCAAATTTTGTTTAAAGAGAGGAACTAGTTAAATCGATCCACGTTGATTTAAAAATGAAAATATCTATGCCTATCGAGTCGCGGAATCCCCGATTTTGTGCTTTTTTTTCCATTTTAATAAATGATTTTTAGTAGTAGTAGTAGGCGCTTTCTGAAAAAGCGATCAAGGCAATAAAGAATTCCTTTTTTTTTTTTGGCTCTCCAGCCAATAAAGAATTCATCAATAAAATTTTTCAATATCTCTATTACTTTAAATAAATTTATTTTATTTTTAATTTTAAAAATACTTTAAATCAAATTTAATTTTTAACATTTTCATAATTTCAGTATTCTTATCCATTTTATCTCATCATTATATACTAATAACTATTTTCCAAGATTTTTTAAATTGTTTCACACGATTCTCTCAATCATACAATCTCGTTTCACTCTTTTAAAATTCTCCAACTCCTTACTATATTAATAACTTCCATAAAAAATCTACTTTATTTATAAGTTCCCTCAATTCTCTGGTTCTATTTCATTTTTATTTAATTTAGACTGCTACTTTTTTTTGTTTGCACCACGCAGTATTCCGGGCTAGCCGAAGCGCACCTCAAGACAACTGCTACTTTTCTATCTACGCTACTCTAATCTTAAATTTTATTTCTTTACTTAGATTTTTGTTTCTTCAATTATCTTAGACTTTTATAATTGAATTTATAATTAATAATTTTGTGCATAGCACAGATCACTCTTTATATTTTTTGAATGGAACACCTACTTTCACCAATATTAATGAAAAAAACAAAAGGGAAAATTACATATATGATACATTTCATTTAGGAAATGTTTCATAATGGTACATTTTTTTCGTTACAATTTGGTACATTTCTTTTATGGAATGTTTCATAATAGTACATTTCCTTTTTTTCGTTACAGTTTAGTACATTTTCTTTCAAATTTGTTACAGTTTACTATAAATTTCTTTGTAGTAAACTGTAACAATTTTGAAAAAAATGTACTAAACTGTAACAATTTTGAAAGGAAATGTACTAAATTGTAACGAAAAAAAAATGTACCATTATGAAATATTGATAAAGGAAATGTACCAAATTATAACGAAAAAATGTAAATGCACCATTATGAAACATATCGTAAAGGATATGTACTATTTATGCAATTTTCCCAAAAACAAAAACAAGGAGAAAATCCATATAAATGCTGCTGGAGCTTTTCGGTGACGTGAGCGAAAAATTAAGGAAAGAAAGAGACTTAGGTGCAACATCTTATTATTAAGGAAAAATATTTAATTAGGTTAGTTAGTATTTATATGATTTTATAATATTGGATTTTATATTATTTTGATATTTTGAATTATTTATTTTTCAGTTTATTTAATTTTCTGAACTTATAAACAGGCGAGTTGTCTCATGTAATTCTTGAATCAATCGTCCTTCTAATAATAAAAGACTCTCGTGGTGTTAGATTATGGCCGATCACGATTATCTCTTTCAATATCTCTGCTCTCCTCGTCTTTCATGAATTATATAAAATTTGTCACAACGATAACATAAATAAAAAAATCATTAGTCCTAAATTCGATCTTGATTAAAGGGATTTCAAAATTTTTACTAGAGTTACAAGATATTTCGATCATCTAGTTCAAAAGTTTAAGCAGATAGATGGTGCTATCAAGTTCATTTATGTTCCAAAACAAATAATTACCAGCCAAATATTTTCCTTAGATGTTTGAGTTTAAAGAAACTGAGTATTGTACAAGTTTTGTCTTCGGCACTTGACCTATGATAGCCTACTACTATGCCATATAGATTTCCATTATGTTTAATTAGAGTTTTGAACTCATGCCCACCTGATGGCAGTATCATATTTTCTTAAAATTCCCATAATTTTCTTATCAACTTTCCGATGCGAAGCTATATGTCTTTAACATGCATCCTCCACGTCTCGAGAAAGTCTTGTATATAATGAGTATATCACATAACAAAATTGATATGGTGTTACAAAACTAATATAGTTCAATTATTTTTAAGTTATTTTTTATTTTTAGGATGTTACTAAAAAATATTAAAATAACTAAATATTATTAATTTATCATATCACTACAATACTGTTACGTGATTTAACGTTAAGTGCAATAGTCTCTCCTATGCTCACTTATTCATGTTGTTCTTAGAACCATGGACCCCTTTTGCAGAAGGAAAAAAAAAGAGGGTAAGACAATAAATCTTACAATTATAACTATCCATTCACCTTTTTTTTCTCCCTCACCACTTACCCTCCTTTACTCTCTCCTCACCTTTCTTTGCTTATATTCACTTATTCTTTTTCTTTTCGATAGGTTCATTTATTCTTTTTTAGAATATTTACTTAAAAACGCATGAACTATCCAATAATTTCTCAATTTACCACGAACTATTTTTTTACCCAGAAAATCACAAATTATCAAAGAATTCTCCAATCTATCATGAACTATTTTGTCTAGAAAATCACGAATTATTCAAGAATTCTCTAATTTACCACACCGTTAATTTATCTGTTAATTACTTATGTGTACCGTTAATTTTATTGATTGTGCAAACGGAGTTTGACGTATCATCATACATGGCATCCATCTGGTCATAAAAAATTATGAACTATTATCGAATTCTCTATTTTATTATGAGGATGGATGTGCAAACAGACGTGCAAACAGATGATGGACGTGCAAACAGGTGATGTATGTGCAAACAGATGTGGAAAACAGATGCTCCTTATTTTTATGACCAGTTGGATATCACGCATGATATGACTCTGTTTGCACAATTAGTAAAATTAATGGTACAAATCAGCAATTAACAGTTAGAATTAATGACGTGGTAGATTAGGGAAAACAGAGTATAATTCGTGATTTTCCGTGCAAAAAAATAGTTCGTGGTAAATTGAAGAATTATTTGATAGTTTGTGATTTTCTAAACAAAAAAAATAGTTCATAGTATATTGATAAATTCTTAGATAGTTTATGCTTTTTTGCGCAAATAACCCTTCTTTTTTTTATATGCACTAATTATATTTATTCACTCTCTTTATTTTATATATAAATTTATAAATAATTATTTTTGTTAATATAATATATACCATATCATGGATTTCACGTCTTGTATATTCTAATCCAATGAGACATGCTAAGTATATTAAACCGTTCTTCCTCCTGACAACATATTGAGATATTGTACAATAATAATACAACACAATAAAGACGAACATGTAAAATTTTATTCTTCTTACATACATATTCATAATTACATTAGGTTGCCCTGTACGATCAAATAGATTTATGGAAAATTTTTTCCTTTTTTTTTGTCGCCAGCCACGGTATTCAAGCATGCCCCACCAGCGGTGAGATGGCATCTTTCAGCCAATCCATACTTGACTAATCCGTGGGTCGCCCCGGGTCGTACACCTGGCAATGGTGGGTGAGGCTCCCAAAGGGGGTGTCTGGATACGTGAGATTTCGAACTCGAGACCTCCTTAAGCGATGCCCAACTGCTTACCACTCGGACCAGCCCCTTTAGTATGGAAAATTTTTCCGAGGCATAGGGACCTTCGCCGGGATGATGTCCAGCTTGGAGTTGGAGGCGTAATTAAGTGCCCTCCAGTCCAGTCCGATCAGCTAATCTAAATTCAAAGAACCACGAAAGTCGTACATGTCATGTCGCGCTGAAGTCAACATGTCAGCCAAGGGCAAAACTGGAAGAAATTTATTTGAGTTGAGAATTAACTGCGGCCGCTCGCTCAGAGGAGACTTTGCGAGCCACTGCTCTTTTTTCGCCTTATTTATTTGTTTATTTATTTTGCGTGGATGTAATTTCTCAAATGTTGACAACAAAGTTTTACCCACTCGTGGGGCAGCCCAGCTACTACGATCAGGGGTCTCAGACCTCTCAAATCTGATCTTCAGTAGAAGTAATATCGGTGATATTTTTTAAGGGTGAGAGATTTATAACTATCAAATCTGTCAAGTTCATCAAATTTATTTTACACACGTGATTTACAGGTTATTACGTGTGCCCCGAGAAGGAGGTAAAACAATCTCTACTAGTCGGGTCTGGAAAGTGTTCGGATGCGTTGGTTATAAAAAAACAAAGTTTTACACTGCACCACTCAGAAAAGTCAAGAAATAGGTAAAAATACCGTATTTATGATTTTTTTGTAAAATAGTACTCTTAAATCTATTTTTTAAAATATCATTAAACATGCCATCTCAGAAAAAAAAAATGGCAGTTTTTAAAAATTATTTTAAAAAATACGGCATTTTCATCCCTTCCTTCTCAAAAGTTATAGTCTGTGCCCAATGGTCCTCATTAACTACAATAAAATTGAGTTTTTCAGCTTCCAAAATATTCTTTTCATAAGTTAATCTAATTGAATTTTTCAATATTATGTTGTATAATATGAAAAAAAACGTTTTCTAAATCGGTATTTTTTTAAAAAATGGATTGGGTTGGGTCTTTTTTTTGAATATGTAGATTCGTGACGTGTTCTGTTAAAACAAGAAATTGGTTGTTCGGGGAATCTGTGGAATGGCCATCGGCCTCACGTAAATATTCAGTGTAATATATAATGTATTCGTTATATAAAAATATCTCAGATCTTGCCATGTATAAAATTATCACAATTTTTAAAAATTAATTTTATATGTATTAAAATCTAAATGAGAACTTATATAATGAATTTATTATACATTACATATGAATATTTACTCAGTGGCCTGGCCCTCGCGCAGCAATTTATGACAAAGTCCACACGGTTTAAATAGGACAACGATGAGCATGCCTGATGGGAAAAGGAATACTCTATTAGCCATACGGAATTTCGCTGGTCCACTGATTATTAAATCGTCTAATGATTATTATTAATTTATTTATTTATTAAAATTTAATTAAAATTTTTTTACATTATATAATGAGATAAAATCATTTAAAAATTTCACCTGGAATGACTACTGGCCTGGCCCTCGCGCAGCAATTTATGACAGGTCGACCTTTCACACGGTTTGAATAGTACACTGATCCTTGATCAAAAAACCAAAAAAAGTACACTGATCAGCATGCCCGATGGGAAAGGGTATACTCTATTAGCTAATACGAAATTTCCCTGGTTCCTAGTCCATCAATTTAATTCAATAGCTCTTGACGATTTAAATTAAAGAAAAGAATTAATCTATTTTTATAATATTTTCTTTCACTTAACGGTTTACACACTAAGTCATATAATTTTCCATTATGTAAATTAAATGATAGGACCAATCACTAAGATTTATCTATTTTTAGAAAAAAATTTCCAAACTTTAAAATCCCGAAAAATAATTATAAGAGTTGCTGAATTTGATTAGTTGGTATCATCCTGTAAACATTAACACTTGATTTGTTTCGTAAAATACTTCTCTCGATGACCCAAAAAACTGTTGTTTATCTCGTTCCATGATGCTCTTTTTCGATGATTTGGACATGTGCCTAAATGATTCTTCCAATCGGGAAATTTTT
>JAOYND010131667.1:0-19456 GCA_025802135.1 Lagerstroemia fauriei | reverse complement strand
ACTTCATAGTTCTAATGGGATCCAGTGCTTTAGTACATGTATGATTGCACCAACCAACTTGCACTCGTGATACTCTTTTGTCGACCCATTTCTCCTCCCGAGCTCCATGTGTCCCTCTCGTGCAACACGAAGATTTCTCAGCAGGTCATCCATTATTTCTACTTTGGCCCAAACATGCTTAACTTCGAAGTTCTGATTGAATTTAGTGTATTAATGCCGGCATCATCACACCAATCAGAGAGGATCAAGGATTGGGCATTACAAAAAAGTGCGTAAAATCGAGGAGTGAGCACTTGGTGCTTCGACTACTAAGGAACGGCATCGTACTCAGCAGAAGGCGCTCGACGTGTCGGCCACTGAGCAACCACATCTCGCCTCAATTGACATTACCATTGATCAATCAAATAAAAAGTAAATTTTTAAACACTCAGGGTGCAGCACAAGGATTTCCTAGAAAGTCGGCCAGCCTAATACTAATACTCTTACCCAAGCATGCTTAACTTTTGAGTTCTAATAGGATCTGATGCATTATTAGTGCTAGTGCGATCACACCAATCAACTTACCTTTGTAGCCACTTTTGTCAGCTCCTTCCTCCTCCCAAGCTCCTCGTCCCCCTCCCCCCCCCGTCTCAACTATTATGCAAAAGTGTGTAACATTGTGGTGTAGGAGCTCGATGCTCTAGCCATCGAGAAATGGCATAGGAGTCAGTAGGAGGCATTCGATCTGTGGGCCCCCAAGCTAGACGCGAACTATTGCCCTAACATCGACACCTTTTCCTGAGACCTTTTGCGGCACCGAGCACACCCTCGCACCACACCTTCCTCAATGTTGTCACCAATGCACAAATAAGAAGAAAATTTTCAAAAACTAGGGGTGCAACACGTGGACTTCCTAGGACGTCACCCACCACAGTACCACTCTTGCCTAAGCACGTCCTATTTCGAAGTTCTAATGGGATCTGATACATTAGTGTTGGTATGATCGCATTCGTTAAGTTACACTCATGATTTGCTTTTGTCACCTCTTCCTTCTCCCGAGCTCCTTGTCTCCCTCCTCGTCTCGGCCGTTATGCAAAAGCGTTAGTATTAGGGAGCGAATGCTCGCTACTCCAACTGCTTAGGGATGACATTAGAGTCTGTGAGAGGCACTCGACTTGTCAGCTTTAGAGTAAGATACGGATTGCTGCCTCATGATCACCCCCTTTGCCTCGACCCCTATGCAGTACTGAGCACGACCTTGCATCACGCCTCAGTTGGAGTTTCTACCGATTGGGCAAATAAAAAGAATTTTAAAAAATTTAGGGTGCAATATGAGGACTTCCTAGAAGGTTACCAATCCTAGTACTACTATCATCCAAGCATGCTTAACTGCGGAATTCTAATTTATGTGATACATTAGTGCAGGTACGATTGCACCGGTCAACTTAGGCTTTCCAGTTTGCTTGTTTGCTTGTTCATTCTCTCGAGCTCCTCTTCTTCCTTCTCATCCTAGCAGTGGCACAAAAGTGTGTAGCATTGGGGAGTGGGCACTTGGTGCTCTGACGGTCGAGAAACGACATCGATAGACTAGAGGCGCTCAATGTGTCAACACTCGAGCAAGACGCAAATTGTTGTCGTGTTGTCAAACCCCTTACCTAAAGACTTTATGCAGCACCAATCATGCCAGACACCAAGCTTCCATCGACATTGCTGCTAACTGGACAAATAGAAAGAAAATTTTCAAGAATTAGTGGTGACACTGAGGACTTCCTAGGAGGTGACCCATCCTAGTAATACTTTTGCCCAAGTATGCTTAATTTCGAAGTTCTGATAGAATCCAGTGCATTAGTCATAGTTCCCAAGCTAGACGTGAAATACTGTGGCATCATCGGCTCTTTGCCTCGTCCACTATACGGCACTGAGCATGCCATCGCAATGTGCCTCCTCAACCCTGTCGACTATTAGGTAAAGAAAAAGAAACTTTTTAAAAAGTAGGAATACAACATGAGAAATTCCTCGAAAATCACCCATTCAAGTACTACTCTTACCCAAGCATGCTTAACTTTGGATATCAAATGGAATGAGATGTATTAGTGTTGCTATGATCGCACCCGTAAAGTTACGCTCATGGCCCACTTTTGTCAGCTCCTTCCTCCTCCCGAGCTCCCTATCTCCCTCTCTGTCCCGATGATTACCCAAAAGTGCATGGCATTGGGGGGCGGGTGCTCGGTGCTACAATCACTGAAGAGTGATGTTGGAGTCGGCAGGAGGTGCTATACGTGTTGACCCACGAGCAAGACGCTAATCGTTACCGTGCCGTCGCCACCTTTGTCTGGGCCCTTATGTAGCACCGAACATGCATCTGTGCTGCCCTACCTAAACGTTGCCACCAATTGGGTAAATAAAAAGAAATTTTTCAAAAGAGGGGTGCAACATGAGAACTTTCCAGGTGGTCATCCATCCTAGGACTATTCTCACCCAATTCCGCTTAATGTCAAAGTTTTTATGAGATGTGCATTAGTGCTGGTATGATCGCAATCGTCGACATTCACTCGCGGCTAGTTTTTTTCGTTTCCTTCCTCCTCCCGAGCTCCTCATCTCCCTCCACGTCTCAGCTATTACGCGAAAGTTTATAACATTCAAGAACAAACACATGATACTCTAGTTGCCATTGAACGACATTGGAGCCGGCAGGAGGAGCTCGACATGTGGCTCCCAAGCAGGATGCGATCTTCCACCGAGCCGTCACCCCCATTGTCTCAGTACTTGTGCAACACCAAGCCCCAACAACATTCCTCCCTCGGGTTGCCGCTAGTAGAAATTTTTAAAATGTAAAGAGTGTAAACGAGGACTTCTCAGGAGGTCAGCCATCCTAGTACTAATCTCACCTAAGCACGCTTAACTTATGATTTCTACTAGGATTCGATGCACTAATGCCAGTATGATCACATCCGCAACTTACACTCGAGGCCTTCTTTTGTCAGCTCCTTCCTCTTCTGAGCTTCTCGTCCCAATCGTCATGCAAAAGTGCATAGCGTTGGGAAGCGAGCTCTTAGCACTCCAATTGTTGAGGAATGACATCAAAGCTGGCAAGAGGTGCTCAACGTGTCAGCCCTTTCAAGTCACCCATCATCGTACTTCTCACTCCTAAGCATGCTTAACTTCATAATTCTGATGGGATCCGATATATTATTGCTGATATGGTCAAAGCCCTCCAAGGAGGTCAGCTATCTTAGTATTACTCTCACCCAAGCAAGTTTAACTTTGGAGTTCTGATGGGATCCACTACATTGGTATTGATATGATCACACCCATCAACTTATGCTTATGGCCCGCCATTATCGTCTCCTTGCTCCTTCCAAGCTCCTTGTCTCCCTCCTGGTCCCTACTATTAGACAAAAGTGCGTAGCTTCGAGAAGGTAGCGCTTGGTGCTTTGACCAACAAAGAATGACATTGGAGTTTATGGGAGACGCTTGATCTATCGGCCCCCGTGCAAGATGCGAATCGCTGCCACGACATTGCTCCCTATGCCTCAGCCCTTATGCGACACCAAGCACGCCTCCGAACTACACTTTCCTCAACGTCATTGTTAGTCGGGCAAATAAAAAGAAAATTTTTAAAATGTAGGGGTGTAATATGAGACTTCAATAGAGGTCAAGAATCGTAGTACTAATCTCACCCAAGCACATTTAGTTTCAGAGTTTTGATGGGATTTGGTGTATTAGTGCTATTATGATGGCACCTGCCAATTTCTGCTCACGGCTCAATTTTATCGTCTCTTCCTTCCTCTCAAGCTCCTTGCCTCCCTCCCTGTCACGGTCATTAAGCAAAAGTGCATAGTATCGGGAAAGGGTGCTCAGTGCTTCGGCTGTCGAAGAACAACATTGGAGTCTATGGGAGGTGCTCAATTTTTTGGCCCCCGAGCAAGACACGACTGTATGTCGCGCTATCGCCCCCTTTGCCTTGGCCGTTATGCAGCACCAAGCATGCCCCCACCGCACTTCCCCCAATGTCTTAGTTGATTAGTAAATAAAGAAAAAATTTTAAAAAGTAGGGGAGTAACACGGGGACTTTCGAAGAGGTCACCCATCTCGGTACTACTCTTGCCAAAGCACGCTTAACTTCAAAGTTCTACTGGGAATTGGCACATTATTGCTAGTATGATCAGACCTAATCAACTTATGCTCATAGCCCGCTTTTGTCAGGTACTTACTGCTCCTAAGCTCCTCATCTCCTCCCCGTTCTGGCCATTACGTAAAATTGAGTAGCATCTGTAGTGAGCAAACGGTGCTCTAGCCACCGAGGAAGGATGTCGGAGTTGGCAGGAGGTGCTCGACGTGTCAGCTTCCGAGCAAGACGCCAATCATTGCCGCGATGTCACACTCTTTGCCTCGATCCTTGTACAGTGCTAAGCACACCCCCACACTGTGCATTCCTTGATATCCATATTGATATTGTGATTTGCATAATTTATTTGTCCAATTACAGCTTAAATTTATGGATTTTAGGCCACTTTTAATGCATTTGAGGATTATTTAAATGCACTTATCATTTAGGGAACTTAATTTTGATTTATGTAAATTGTTAGGGTTTTTTTGGAAGTATGGTGCTTTGTATTAAATTCAGAACTTTAGATCTTTACATATAAAAAATCGAACTGTATGTCAAGGAGTTAAGAGAAAAGTCTCAACTTGACTACTACATTGGAGTTAGAAATCCTATGTTGTAGTCTCGGGACTAACAAAAGTCGAGATCTAACTAGGTCAACTATAGTATCTACTAAATTTGGGGCGGGAGGAGGGGGTGGTGTTTCATGTTCCTTCGAAGAGATGAGTATTGTGTTCCTCCCAAATTGAGTAAATATATTGAGTCCAGGCCAGTCGAGAAGCAAGAGCATCTATGGTTCTACCCTTCAACCGCAAGAACGAGGTTTTTCAGTGCTCCAATCTCTGACAGACTTATGCACGCTTAGCGTATCTAGCACTGCTTGCCAAACTGCCTTTGTTTCTTCACAAGAAAAGAACATGTGGTCACATGATTCAAACGGAGATATACAAAAAAATGCATTGGTCTGATTGTATATTTAGGTTCCAATTACGGACTCTATCCATGGTCGCAAGTTTGTCAAGCCATCAAGCCCACAGATGAAGAACACGCGTGGGATATGACCTGTGAACCAAATAGTTTTTTTTTTCAGTGTACAGAAAGGCACATAGGTTTAGAAAAGAGTAAAAGAAACAAGAGATAAAAGGGGCACGAGAAGTCCCATGAGTGAGATCGAACCTAGGATTTCTAGGTTACAGAGCGAGAGTAATACCAATTGTACTAAGTCCTATTTCTTCAAATTAAATATCTTTTGCCCATTGTTGAGTCACCCTGACCCCTTATGCATTCCCATGCACTTCTCATTTTGGACTTTTTATTTCTTGAAGCAACTCATTCCAGCTTCTCTACTGTGGTAATTTCAAGTGTCTTTGCCTATTGTTGGATGGATAGCCCTTGAGCATCAAAGGTTTTAGCCATTGCCATCTCCCCCATCGAAGTAGCGCTCTTACTTACCTATGCGTTTTCCTGAATTGTGGGGAAGCTTATTATCCATTCAGGTAATAAGAGGATATGGGGCCAATTGGAAGCCACCAGTCATGCCAAAAAAAGACTTGCGAATCCAATCCAATTTGTAGTGTATGAAAGATCTAATTGCCCTTTGTAGCTGTAGGATTTTACGCTAATTCCAAGAGTGATCCCCCAGAAATTTGAGTGTCCAAAAGCATCTTTCCTTTTTATCAAATTGCTAGGGTTTTTTCATGAATTGGATACTGGGTAGAGTTCATTTATATGTAAGATAATCCTAGAAAATCATGTAATATCCCGTAATAGAAAGAAGATGTGCAAAAAGGAAGAAATTGCTTGCTCAATAATGTAATGATAAATGCAACGAGTTTAATAGGAAATTTCTCATATTCTCTTTGTAGGAAATATTGCAAATAAAATATTAATGGAAAGCTT
Source organism: Lagerstroemia fauriei (assembly GCA_025802135.1). Classification (NCBI taxonomy): domain Eukaryota; kingdom Viridiplantae; phylum Streptophyta; class Magnoliopsida; order Myrtales; family Lythraceae; genus Lagerstroemia; species Lagerstroemia fauriei. The sequence goes on along the minus strand of JAOYND010131667.1, from coordinate 13,470 downwards.
ATCAAGTTAGAATTCCAAGCATCAACCAAATTAGAAATCGGAGCTGAAATGAGAGAGTTATGGCTAAAGGAATGAAAACGTGCACAAAAGTAAGGATGTTGTTGTCAACTACCAGGATCCACTGCTAACATGTAGTCAAACATCATTTCAAGAAAGAAGGCATTTTCTTGGTTCAAACAACTTAGCACAGCTTCAAAGACCCAAATCACGAATATTTAAGCTTTTTAAGATTTGAAAAACAAGATAGAAGTGGTCAAAAACTAAGAATATTGGGCTGCACATTTGAGGGCAAGTTGAAGACTGAAAATGTTCTGATAGATTCCAATTCCCTCCCTATTTAAGGTATCACTAAACAACATAAGGCGACAACTTTTCCTACCATTATTCTGTATATTTTGGGCGTTTTCAAGAGTAAGTAAAAGCAGTAACTTGGAGAAAGATGGATGGGACGTGCTTAGAGATTTTGAAAACGTTATCTAGAGATTCGGCTTCACCACTATCAAGAGTTTTCTCTGTCTCTTTTCTTTCTTAATTTTCATATGATATTATTAGCTATTCTTAGATTCTTGGGGGATAAATGAAAACTAATTTGGTATCTTAAGTTTAATTTCTATTATCTCATGTATATGATTTTATTGAGTTTTGTCTCCTTGGTGATATTTATGTATGTTTTGTGCCTTATGCTTTCTTTTGCTTTGATCATCCATGAGGATGATCATGAGATTGTGAGGAGCCTCTATAGAGAGAATTGAAATTATGTTAGAGGATGTAGTCTAGGTTAATTTGCATCGAGAGGTGGAATTATTTGTGTGAGCGCACAGAGTGATGGTGAGCACCCGTGATAACCAATTAGGATTGGTTTGATTGAACTTTCAACACTAATAACCTAGAGATGAAGTATACTAGTGTCACATGCTTAGGTATGTTCTTATGACATCAATAGGTGCGTTAGGAGATTTTTTTTTGGCTTGATCACCCACAAGGATGATCATAAGATTGAGATGAGCCTTAAGAGAAAGAATTAAAATCATGCTAGAGGATGCATAGTCTAGGTTAATTCACATCAAGAGGTGGAATTATTTGCATGAGTGCATCAACAGATGGTGAACACCAAAGATAGCCAATTAGAGTTGGTTTGAATGGGCCTTTCAACACTAATCACCTAGAGATAGAATTTGTTAGTGTCATCTGCTTAGGCACGTTCTTATGATATCAAGATGTGCTTTAAAAGATATTAAGGAAACTCTAGATCCTAACTTAATAAAATGGTAGAGTTAATTACATGGGAGAGGAATTTGACTTAAGACTGCATTAATTGATTGAGATCTGTTTATTTGCTTTTTGATTTATTTTCTTGTTTTCTTTAATTGCTTTCAACTTGGATTCATTGGCTTGGCTTTGAATTAACCATGTCAATTTTATTGTTTAGTAGTGGAACGAGTCCTCATAGGAATGATACTCTACTCACTCTATATTACTTGTTAGCGGTAAGTATATTGCGCACTATCCTATTTAGACAATAAGTTTTTGGCGCTGTTGCTAGGAATTCTTCTCCAATTTTCTACTAACACTAATACCAAGCAATTATTCTTCGATAAAGTCCTATTTTATTCTTTTTTACTTATTTTTTTAACTTTAATTTATAGGTGAAGTCCTCTCCCAAGAAAAGAAGACAACCTCAAGAGGCAATGCGTATAATTACTACCAATGACCATCGAAGAGGTCATTCATTGAAAGAAGAGTTGCGAAAATCAGTTCCTTAAATGTGGTCATGGCTTTGATGGCCAAAGTGAGGCTCTTATAGGGGATATCTTTAATGAAGTTTCAAGGAGTCGGACCCAACCTATCTCTTGAATATCGGGATGAAAACATGACATTGGATTATGCTCAAGAGGCAAATTATTTGGATTGCTACTCCACGAGCAATCCACACTTGAACACTTACAATCTGGTATGGGCATCGAGAACACGGAGCTTGTGGGAGGCGCTCGACTTGTCGAGCCCCAAGCAAGATGAGAACCGTTGCCGCGGCTTCTACTCCTCTGCCTAAGCCCTAATATGGTACCGAGCACACCCACACATTTCGCCTCCCTCGACCACTCTGCTACTCAGGATAATAAAAAGAAAATTTACAAAAGGGAGGGGGTAGCACGAGAACTTCCTAGGAGGCTAACCATCCTAATACGACTCCCGCTCAAGCACACTTAACTTTGGAGTTCTTATTGGATTCGGTACATTGACGCCGGTATGATTGCACCCATCATTTTATGCTTGCGGTCCAATTATGTTGGCTCCTTCCTACTCTCGACCTCCTCATCCCCTCCCGGTCCTGTCCATTACCCAAAAGCGTGTAGCATCAGGGAGTAGATGTATGGTGCTTCCATTGTCGAAGGATGACACCGGAGCCTGTGGTAGGCAATTGACGAGTCGGCCTCCACGTAACATGCGAACAATTGTCGTGCAATGGCACTCTCTTTCTTGGCTCTTATACGCCACTGAACACGCCCCTCTCCATGAGCAGACGCTCGATGCTGGCCGTCAAGGCATCCTATCTGAGCTTACGATAGGCGCTTAACGTGTTGCCCTCCCCCTACCGAGCAAACATGCAAATTGTTCTCACGCTATTGGCCCCTCTTCCGCATAACTTCTGCAGCCGGTGCTCCTATTGCTGAGGCACAATATCGAAGCCTACGGGTAGGCGCTCGACATGTTGGCCCTCAAGCAACACGTGAACCACTGCCGCACCATTGCCCCATATTCGTTAGCCCTTCTGTGGCACTAAGCAAGACCCTACTAATCGAGCTTGACGTCCCCGCTAATCGAGCAAATAGAAAAGGAAAATTTTAAAAAGTAGAGGTGCAACACCAGTACTTCCCAAAGATCACCCATCCTAGTACAACTCTAGCCCTAGCACGCTTAATTTCATAGTTCTGACATACGTGCCGGTCGGGCTCTTTCCTCCAGCCAAGCCCCTCGTCTCCATCCCCATTCCAGCCATTACGCAAAGGTGCGCAGCATCGGTGTATGGTCACTCAGTGCTTCAACCGTTGAGGCACAACATTGGAGCCTGCGCTAGGCGTTTGACGTGTCGGCCCTCAAGCAATATGGGAACCACTGTCACACAGTCGCTCCCTCTTCCTTGGCCTTTCTACGGCACCAAGCACACTCCTGATCTCATCATCTTTTACACTCGACGTCACCGGCTGATTGGGCAAATAAGAAAAGAAATTTCCAAAAATTATAGGTGTAACACAAGGACTTCCCAAGAGGTCACCCATCTTAGTACTACTTTTGCCCAATCACCATGCTTAACTTTGGAGTTATGATGGGATCTGATGTATAGAGCTGGTATGATTGCACCATTATAGATATTGAGATTTGTGTGATTTATTCATCCATTTCCAACTTAGATTTATGGATTTTAAGTCACTTTCCATCCATTTAGAACTTATTTGCATATCTTTTATTTTTGTGATTTTATTGTGATTTATTTGAGTTTTTGAAGGTTTTATTCATGAATTCAATAATATCTGAATTTATTTATGTGTAGGAAAATACCAGAAGATTGTGCAAGCTATCGGAATGGAAAGAAGAATAAAATGACTTCCTTAAGAGTGCAAAGATTGAAGTTGTAACTTCATTGAGAATTTTGTCAAGCTTTCAATAAATAAAATATATCAAATAATATATTAGTCAAAAGGTTATCGAGTTAGAATTCCAATGCATCAAATGGATCATTAATTGAAGCTAAAAAGAGGAAGTCATTGTCGAACAAAGAAAACTGTGCAAAAGAAGAATAAAATGACTTCCTTAAGAGTGCAAAGATTGAAGTTGTAACTTCATTAAGAATTTTGTCAGGCTTTCAATAAATAAAATATATCAAATAGTATATTAATCAAAAGGTTATCGAGTTAGAATTCCAATGCATCAAATGGATCATTAATTGAAGCTAAAAAGAGGAAGTTATTGCCGAACAAAGGAAACTGTGCAAGGTAGGACAAGCCGTGGTCAAACCGCGTTTCAAAAGAGGAAACTCCCTATTCTCACCCCAAATGACATAGAAAAGTCTCCAGCACTTATTCCATGAATATTGCACCTCCCTAAAGTCTAAAATATAAGAGGAAAGTGGTCAAACTATCAAAATATTGGGCTGCATATTAGAGGAAAAGTTGAACACCGAAAATATTTCGATAGATTCCAAATCCCTCACTTGTAATATAACTTTTACGATCATTCTTAAACATATTTTGAGTATTTTCAAGAGTAAGGAAGGCCAGCACTTTGAAGCAAGAAGAGAAGGACGTGCTTAATGCTTGTTGGAGATGTAATTAGAGATGGTGAACACCCTAGATAGCCAATTAGGGTTGGTTTTATGAGCATTTCAACACTAATCACCTAGAAATAGGGTGGGTTAATGTCATCTGCTTAGGCACATTCTTGCGACATTAAGATGCGTAAGAAGGTATTAAGGAAACTCTAAAACCCTAGGTTAATAATAGGGTAAATGACATTTTTGGTCATCAACCTTTTGTATTTTTATCATTTTCGTCACAAACCTTTATTTTTTATCATTCACGTCCTCAACCTTTTGAGTTTTTTCCACTTTAGTCCTACCGTTACTTTTTCCATCCAAAAAAGCATATCTCATCCAAAAATTATTTTTCACCAAAAAATATTTTCAAAAAATAAAGAAAAAAGGGAAAAATAAATGAAAATGAAAGTATTAACACACATTTTTTATTCACAATTGATTAATGATTATTATCATTATAAAATTGTGACTCATTCTAAGAAAAATGAATTCTAATTTTAGAAGGGACACCTACTATGAACCAATATTTTCTTAATCAAGGATGAAATATACTTTTTTGAAAAATAATTTTTGTTGAAAAGTAATTTTTTGATGTAATATTCTTTTTTTGGATGGAATATGCTTTTTTTGGATGGAAAAAGTAACAGTAGGACCAAAGTGGTAAAAACTCAAAAGGTTAAGGACATGAGTGATAAAAAATAAAGGTTTAGGACGAAATGATAAAAACACGAAAGGTTGAGGACCAAAAGTGTCTTTTTTCCTTAATAATATCGTGAATTAATTGCATGAGAGATGGACTTAGCTTAAGACTAGAATAGAAGAAGTTGTGAGCCCTGGGTGTATTTTGATTTAGGGCAAATAGCCTAATTACGCCTGTACTTTGATTAAATTCTCACTTTTAGCACAAACTTTTTTGCGTAACCTAAGAATGCACAAACTTTAAAATATTGTTCCGTTCAGCACGCCATCTATTTTTCGGTCAAAACTAACGGACTATCCTACGTGGCACACTTACGTGGCAAACGATGGCTGATGTGGCAATGCCACGTCAAATACGTTTAAGAAAATATCGAGTTTACCCTTAATACTCTTCATTAATTTAAACGCACATTAATTACTCGATTTAATAGATTTTAAAATTTAAAATTTAAAATTTATTTATTAACAGAAGAATATGTTCCAACTGGGTACTTGGAACATGGGGTATAATATAGGTTCTGGGAAGCTGCAGGGACGTTTAGGGGAAAAAAAAGATAAAATTATAAAATTATCCTCGATAACTTTAATTAATGAAGATTATTAAGGGGTAAACTCGTCATTTTCTTAAACGTATTTGACGTGGTATTGCCACATCAACCGTCATTTGCCACATAAGCGTGCCACGTAGGATAATTCGTTAGTTTTGACGGAAAAACAGACGGCGTGCTAAACGAAACAAACATTTTAAAGTTCGTGCCTTCCTAGGTCATACAAAAAAGTTCGTGCTAAAAGTGAGAATTCGGTCAAAGTACATGCGCAATTAGGTTATTAGCCCTTTGATTTATTGAGTTTTGTTTACTTGCTTTCTAATTATTTATTAACTTTCTTCTCACTTCTATTTGATTGACTTGACTTAAAATTAATCGTGTCAATTTTAGTGCTTAGTAGTGGAAAGAATTCTCGTGGAAACGATACTCTACTCAATCTATATTATTTGTTAGCGATACATATAGTTACATTCAATCCTATTAATGCAACAACCATGATCCCACGCTTGCTACCAGCTTTTGTCGGCTCCTTCCTCCTCCTGAGACCTCGTCTACCTCTCTGTCCCGGTCGTTACACCAAGTTGCATAGCATTAGCTTGCGGCCACTTGGTGTTGTGGCTGTCGATGCTCGATATTGGAGACTGCAGTAAGCGCTCGACATGTCAGCCCCCGAGCAACACACGAACCGTTGCCGCACCGTCGTCCCCTCTTTCTCGACCCTTCTACCACACCGAGCATGCCCCTGCCCCGTCATCTTACCCTTGATGTCATTGCCGGTCAGGCAAATGAACACCGACCGTTTCGAACCGAACCGTAACCATTTGAGGAAGGAAAAACTGAATTGTTTAAAACAGGTTCGAATGATTCGGTTAACCGATTTTAATGTAAAAAATAAAAATCACTATATAAAATACAATCGGTTCTAAACTAACCAAACCATACTGTAAAAAAACTAATTGAATTACATATTTTATTTTAAAATTGTATGTTTTGATTTTATTTTTTGATTTTATTTAATTATTATTTAGAAAAAAGCTAATTAAAATACATAATTTATTTTAAAATTGTATATTTTGATTTTATTTTTTATTTTATTTATTTATTAATTAGAAAATGATTCGGTTCGGTTAACCACAATTAACATAACAAATTATATCAAGTAATTAACCGAACCTCTTCTTTGTACAAAAATCGAACCGTTAACGAACCGGTTTCAACGATTCAGTTATTTTTGTTTGGTTCGACTGTTCGATTCGGTTTTTTCATTTTTTTGAACTGCCCTACTAAGAGGTCATCCATTCTGGTACTACTCGGAGTTCTGATAGGATCATGTCTATTAGTGCTGGTATGATTGCACCGGCCATCCTATGCTTACTGCTGGCTTTTGTTAGCTCCTTCCTCCTCCCGAGCCACTCGTCTCCCTCCTCGTCCCGGCCGTTACGCAAAGGTGAGTAGCATCGGCGTGCGGCCACTATTGATATGGTGATTTGCATGATTTATTTATCCATTTTCAACTTAGATTTATGGATTTTAGGCCACTTTTGATGCATTTAGGGTTATTTACATGCACTTATTATTTAGTTAATTTAATTGAAATTTATGCAAACTACTAAGGTTTTATTTGTGAATTTGATACTATCGAGAGTTTATTTATGTGTAGAAAAATACTAGAAGATTGTGCACTCTCGAAATGGAAAGAAGATGTGTAATGGAGAAAGAATTTACTTCCTCAAGAGTGCAAAGATTGAGGCTATAACTTCATGAGAATTTTATCATATTTTCAACATAGAAAATATATCAAATAATATATTAGTAGAAAGCTTATCAAGTTATGATTCCAATGCATCAAATGAAACAAGAATCGGAGTTGAAATGAGAAAGTTAAAGATGAAGAAAGGAAACTACAAAAAGTAGGTCAAACCGCATTTCGAAAGATGAAACTTTCTCTTCTTAATCTCCAGCACTTATTCCATCAATATTTCAGCTTCCTAAGATCTACAATACAAGAGAAAAGTAGTTAAAGATTCAGAATATTGGACTGCACATTCGAGGGAAAGTTGAAGACCGAAAATATTTTGATAAATTCCAATTCTCTCACTATTTAAGGGCACCACTTCAACAACTTACAATACAACTCCTATATCATTCTTCATCATATTGTTGGTGTTTCAAGAAAAAGGAAGGGCAGTGACTTGAAGTAAGAAGAGAAGGACGTACTTAATGCTTGTTGGAGCCGTAATCGAGAGATTCACCTTCTTCACGATCTTGAGTTTTCTCTATCCTTTCTCTTTCTTTGTTTTCATGATGTTGTTCATTCTTTTGACTCTTGTATATTTTATTTTTATGCTGATCTAAATCCCTAGAATCCTAAGGGGATCAATGGAACCTATTTGATATTTTGAGTTTAAGTTATGTTCTCTCATGTATATGATTCTATTGAGGTACGCTTCCTAGGTATTATTTATGCATGTCTTATACTTTATGCTTTCTTTTGACCTAATCACCTGCAAGAATGATCTTAAGATTGAGAGGAGCCTCTAGAGAGGAAATTGAAATCATGCTAGAGAGTGCATAATAGGTTAACTTGCATCAAGAAGTGAGGTTATTTGTGTAAGCGCATTGAGAGATGGTGAGTACCCTAGATAGTCAATTAGGATTGGTTTTATTGACCTTTCAACACTAATTACCTAGATAGTCATTCTTGATCCTCCTACTTACGATACTTTAAATTGAGACTTTGATCTAGTTTCTCATGGAAAGAAAGACTAATCGAAATAAGTCAAATTTTACAAGGAATTCAAGCCATGAGAGAGTCAAAGATATCCCAAGGACACGATCCTCCATTATATCATTCCGGTAAGCGAATTCTTATTTACTTTTGGGAAAAGGAGTGACTAACTGAAAAGGATTCAAAATTTGCAGGAAGTTGATTCAGGAGAAGCCAATGCGGAACAAATGCTCACATGGGATTAAATTGCATAATCTTCAAAATATAGGATTTGGAAACTCCTTCCCTTTTACTTCTGCAAATCCTACACACCTTCAAAATAAATGCTCAGTAGCGTCTTTCTTCTTTTTTACGCCCAATAGCGCATTGCTCTTTTCACTCCCAGAGCTTTCCATTGTGTTGAGTAGCATATTTCTTATGTTCTACGCCTAGTAGCGTATTTCCTCTTTTCTGTGCCCAATAGCATATTTCTTCTTTTCTGCGCCCAGTAACTTATTTCTCCTTTCACACCTAGAGAATGCCATTGCGCCTAGTAGCATATTTATTCTTTTCTACCCCCAGTAGCGTATTTCTCCTTTCATGCCCAGAGCTTGCCATTGCGCCTCTAGCGTATTCCTTCTTTTCTGCGCCCAGTAGCGCATTTCTTCTTTTCTCTGCCGGATAGTATATTTCTTCTTTTCTCGCCCAATTGCGTATTTCTTTATTCACGCCCAGAGCATGTCATTGCGCCCAATAGCGTATTTCTTCTTTTCTACACCTAGTAGCATTTTGCTTCTTTTCTCCACCCAGTAATGTATTTCTTCTTTCACACCCAGAGCGTGTCCTTGCACCGAGTAGCATCTTCCTTGTTTTCTGCGCCTAGTACCGTATGCTCTCCCTCCACACGCTTCGTGCGTGTATTCATCTCTGCACCTAGTAGCATATCTTCGCCCTCCACACACCCTGAGCGTGAATTCATCTCTCCACTCAGTAGCGTATCTTCACCCTCCACACGCCCCGAGTGTGTATTCGTCTCTACATCCAGTAATGTATCTTCTCCCTCTACACGCCCCATGTGTGTATTCGTCTCTATGCTCCGTAGCGTCTTCTCTAGGGTGGGCATGGTTCGGATCTGTTCGAAAAATCGTGTCGAACCGAACCGAACCACATTTACGGTTCAGTATCGTTCGGGCGGTATAGGGGCCGAACCGTAACCATTTGAGGAAGAAAAAATCGAATTGTTTAAAACCGGTTCAAACGATTCGGTTAACCAATTTTTTATTTAAATAAATAAAATTCATTATAAAAGCACAGTAGGTTCGGTTCGGTTCGAAAATTAACCGAACCGAACCACAAAAAATTAAGTAAAACTTTATTTTATTTAAAATTGTAAATTTTAATTTTATTTAATTATTAATTAGAAAACAGTTCGGTTCGGTTAACCGTAACCACTTCTCAGTAAAAAATCGAACCGTTAGCTAACCAGTTTGAACTATTCGGTTATTTTGATTTGGTTCGGTTCGGTTCAGTTGACCGGTTCGATTCGGTTTGTGGGTTTTTAGCAGCCCTAGTATTCTCACTGCCCATGCATGAATTCGTCTCTGTGCCCAAAGTGCATCTCTATCATTTCTTCCCCTTTTAGAAAGAAAAAGTGGAAAATTAAAAAAAAAGAAGAGAAAGAATAGAAAAAGGTAAAAAAAAGCAAAAATGGAAAACATTAAAAGAAGAAGAATAGGCAAAAATTCTGAAAAATGAAAATTAAAAGATAATAATGATAAATAAGAAAACGAAAAAACAAAAAATAAAAAGCAAAAAGACAAAAAAGAAAAAAAAGAAGACGAAAATAAAAATAACAAAAGAAAAGGGTGAACAATTAAAAAGAACATAAAGAAAAATGAAAAAAATAGAAAGACAAAAAAATATAAAAGAATAAATGATAAGAGAAAAATTTAAAATGAAAAAAAATAGAAAAAAGAGTTAAAATATAAAGGACGATGGAAAAGCGAAAAAAGGAAAGAAAGTGAAGAAGAAGCAAATTTGGAGAAGGATGCCTTTGAGAGATTAGGCTTCTCGACACTTTCCGAATCAAAATTAGGTCTCTTGTGTTTGAAGTGCCCTCTTATCAAATTCATTGATTTCTCATCGAGAGTTCCTTCAAAGAGGGGTAACTGTAAACACATCATTTTGGCCCGAAAAGTACATGAACCTGGACCGTGAAAAATGAAGCGACCATGTGCATACTCAACCCAATATGATATTTGAAAGCAAAATCGAGGATACAAATAGATGCATCACTAAGCAAATTTGGAGTCATCATGAAGAGCATTGAATTATCTTCGATTTGACATATCATGGACCTCGAGATTTGATGCAGAGAGGAAGATATAATTTTTTAAGCGAAATTGGCTAAATATGTTGAACTCATTTATCTCAACCTGTTTTTTCTTTTAAATTATAACTAATTATTGAAAAGTCCAAATTACGTGAGACGAGTATTGTTTGATCCTTAACTCATTAAAGATTAAAGAAAAACTAGAACAAAATATCAAATGGATGAGAATAAGCTCAGAAAAGAATGATTTTTGTATCGTAGGGAGTTATAAAGGTCGGTAGAAGTAAGCCAGATTAGAAAAATCATATATGACACATTCAATGGTCTTTTTCAGAACTTCTTTCTTAAGCTGAATTTTAATTGAGGAAATTTTAATCTAAAATATTAAAATAATAAAATAAAATCAATTATGGATGGTATAAATAAAAACTTATGCTATGTTTGGTTGGCAGGAATAGGAAGAGCTATTCCGAAGAGTTATTCCTCATTTGGTTGGAGGTTTAAGTATTATCCGGAATAGGTATTACAGATTCCATGTTGAATAGAGAGGGAACTGTATTCCCAATTGAGACATAAGGAATAACTATCACTGATAGGAATAAGAATAAAATGACCAAACCGCCCTCAATAAACATTGAAATTTTCCATTTTTACCAACCAGCCCTAGCCCTCCCCTTTGCGATTACCCATCGCTGTCGTATGCCCTTTGCCACAGCCAACGGCTTCCCTGCACCTCCGCCACCACTGACGACTTCCTCGCTCCTCCGCCGAGCCACCTCGACCGAACCCACTCAACCCACTAGAGCCCACGTCTTCCCGAGCCTCCTCGAGGGCATTTGACCCATGGGCTCGGTTCTCGAGCCTGGCCAAGCCTTCCCATGGGGTCTCGAGCCCGGGGCTCGCGATGGCCGAACCAGTAGTTTCTTTGTCTACTGGTTCAGCCTCCTCGAGCCTCGAGCTCGAGCCATCGGGGGCTCGCGACCCCACTAGTTGGTTCGGCCCGGAACCGAGCCCATGGGTTGATTGCCCTCGGGAAGGGTCAAGGAGATGCGGGTGAACTACAGGGCTCTCGACGGGCATTGTTCATGATTGGGAAAAAAGACGATGAACAGTGCTACCATGTGTTCATGCCTGTTAGAAACCTTTTATATATGTTCTAGGGGTAGTATTGTCTTTTCAGTTTAGTGTGTAAATAGAATTAGGGGTCAAGAACGTTAAACAGTTTTTCAGATTCAATAGAATGTTGTTTTCTCTCCTACCTGTTAACATGGTATCAGAGCCAGTTTTAAGAGAGAAACCCTAGAATTCGGAGGAGAATTAGAGGGTGTTGCAGCAGAAGAAGGCTTGTGTGTGCAGCGATGTACGAACATCGTACGGACATAGTACGGACAGTGTACGTACTGTATTGGACTGCACGAGGTTTCGCGCCCCGATTGTTGGCTCTCGTGTACGGGCATGTACGGACAGGAATGTGCTTACTGCTGGTGAGTTGGTCTGCGACAGAAACCCTAATTTGCTGAGTATTGTGTAGTGTTTTCCCTCTATTTGGTGCTTCTAGTGCATAATCTGTGAAGTTTCTGGGTTTGATAGTAGTTTGTGAAGTGTTAGTGTGAGGATCTTTGTGTGAAGAACCATGGGAGACAATGTAGAGTCAAAAGCCATTGTGCCCCTTATTCCTCAACGTATTACAACTCGTAAGTTAAATGGTAGAGATTACTTATAATGGTCAAGAGCTGTTAAGCTGTTCTTTCGGGGTCAAGGAAAGGAGGATCATCTTATAGAAGTATCTAACAATCAAAAGTGGAGTCTTGAAGATGCTCAACTTGTTCCTTTGTTGTGGAATTCTATGGAGCTAGAAATAGCTGATATGTGTGGTCATTTGGAAACTCGTAAGGAGATATGGGATTATGTTAGATTACTTTATTCTAGTAATCTCACATGCGTATATGATGTATCTGAAGCATTTTTCAAGTTAGAGCAGGCAGAAAAATCTATTACTGAGTATTTTGCTGAGTTAAAGCACTTGTATGAGGAGCTGAATATTATTCAGTCAATTTCTGCCGATATTCGTGCAATGCAAAAACAGAGAGAACAAATGGTTGTTATCAAAGCAGGCTTGAAGCCAGAGCTTGAGCCAGTAAGAGCTCAAATCTTAGGGGGAGCAGATCTCCCTTCACTTGCTAAAACATATGCTCGAGTACTTCGTACTTCCTCTAGCAGCTCTTCAAGTCCACTGTGCCAGTTAGTGAGAAATCAACACTTCTAACATAATCTTCTTAAATTCATAGAGATGGGAGAAGTTTTCGTGGAAGAGGTAACGGTGGTGGTAGGCGACATGGTAGAGGACCACCTCGCAAGTGCATTCATTGTGGGCTTGATGGCCACACTCGTTAACGGTGTTGGGATTTAGTCGGTAAGCTACCTCGAGTGGCTAATGTTGCTGATGCTGAGATAGTGGAGATGACTAATCATTCGGAGCCAAAGGTTGAGAAACCTAAGATGGTCACACTACCTGCAGAAGAGTACTCCAAATTTCTTCAGTACCAAGCAGCTCAAAAGGTGACTCTTCCTACTGCTTCTCTCGCTCAATTAGGTAACCCTATAGCCTGTCTAACCCACTGTCCTAACTTTGCTACCTCTAAACCTTAGGTTATTGATTCCGGCGCCACAAATCATATGTCAGGTACATCTCATTTGTTTTCAAATCTTTGTTATTCTAAGTCACTTCCTAGTGTAACCATAGCAAATGGGTCTACTGCTACGGTTAGTGGTTTCGGAACCATCCAACCCAATCCATCGTTCTCTTTGTCTTCAGTCTTATATATTCCTAAGTTTCCATTTAATCTTATGTCTGTTAGTAAGCTCACTAAAC
>JAOYND010131557.1:0-10197 GCA_025802135.1 Lagerstroemia fauriei | reverse complement strand
AAACTTTTCTGCTAAAAAGAAAGGTCTTTATTGATACCAAAATTCTTGCCATTTGGAAGAAATTCAATAGAAAAATAATTAAAAAAAGCAGAGAAATATTGTAAAAATGATGCAATTGAAAAGGAGAGTTAGTCAGAAAGTACGCAAAGGTAATTCCACGGAAGAGAGTTTCTACGTTACGAAACCAGACCAATTATCATTAATAATAGTCCTCAGAACAAAGTTTATAAGGCAATATTCATTTCCGAGTTCGTTCAAATGGTAAGATACTTATTTCCCTTAAGTAAAGGTCTCAAGTGCGAGTTTTTGTGAAATGGCTAAAAATCATGCTGGGAGAGTTTTACCCCTTAATGGGCCGACCCAACTCGAGTTGGATTTATCAATAGTTCAAAAGCCTTCTGAATATTAGTGGTGCATATAAAAAAAAGTAATATTCTTGTTTGGTTAAATTATTAGCAGATTTAGTGTTAAGAGTATAACGAAAATTTTTACGACAGCAAAATTTTCTTGGTTATACTTTGAAATATGATATTAATTTATGTGGTGAGTATATTGGATTGTTTAGAAAGTATAAAATTATTTGTAAAGTTTAATATATGTATAGTTAAAATAAATGTAAAATTGATTGAAGCTTACAATACATTTTAAACGTAAAAATTTTTTCCATTATAATTTTAATTTCGTTAATCTCATATTATAATTAATAAATTTTATAACTGAACATTGTAGTTCATTACTTAACAAGTCCAATTCAAACATCCCAACTTTATTAGGCGCCTAAAAACATTTTAAATGAAAATAAATGTTTAAATCATTGGGTTGTCACTCATAATTTCTTAAATCGATCAATTGTGAGTGCATAAAAAGCCAATTATGTAAGATTTATCACTATGGCAATGGAAAAAATCTTAGGTGGTCCTACCTCACGGTGACCTGATGAGAAAGAACCAATTAAATTGATTCGATTAGTGATAACTATGGCAACTACTCGGGTGATTAACACAAATTTGCATATTTTTCACAATCTGATTAATATTTCCTCACGTCACGTGGCGAGGTAGGATCACCTAAGAATTTCTCATGGCGATGGTGACAATAGACTTTCCCTCACAAGTATTATGTCGAGGCGTTATCCTCGAAAACACTACTACTTTCCGTCAGATGAATGTTCAAAGATATAAATTGAAGGAAAACGGATCTGCCCGTGTGGAACCCGACTGACTTAAACTGAACCTGACCTAATTAGAAATTAATATTCTCTATTTGAAAGGTGATGTAACTCCCAATTCAATCTCCTCATAATGGTGAGAAATAAGTGCACTTTAAGGAGGAGTTTGCACAATTGTAAACTCTTCTATTATTCTCCATGCACGGAAAATTGCATATAATGTGTGTGGGACAAAATTTTTCTTTTCAGCCATGTAGTGTGCATGAGAGTAAGCCGAGAGAGAAATTGGGAAGAAAGAATAGTGTGTTTGGGATACAAGTGTTACTCCTATTAGAGATCGAGTGAGATTCTTGTGCTGTGATCTGTGATTGGTTCTTGCTCGACTACGTAGTAAGGATCCACCGCCATCTTGTTCGTGATCATGCAGGAGCTCGGTACGTGATTCGATCTCGTGGGAAAATCTTGGATTATTTGAGGTATACCGACAACTCTTCTCGGTATTTATATTTGTGAGTGTTATGGATTTCATTATATGTGATGTGCACGTATTTTTGAAATCCTACATCGGTATCAGAGTCATAGAGATCGTTTCCGTATAAATATACAATAAATTGAAGTGCAGGAAAATTAGGTCGGTTTTGTGATTGTTGTTCCTTGTTCGATGTCAATATTTTATGGTGTCAATTTTTACATCGTTAGATCCTCATTTCAATACTATTTCAATGATATATGATATGCCTTGTTTCGATATCGTATGGTAAAGTTATGATCATTTAAAATTTTTGAACAGATAAAAATATGTTGAGAAACCAAGAACAAGTCCAAATTTTCGACCACTCTTGAGAGAGAGAGTATGACTCACCTCAAGATCCGATTGAGAAAACGAAAGTTGCAACGAACTCCACTTGCCGAGTGGGAGAAGAAGGCGCCACGCATACGTTGGCAAGAGGCCGGGAAGGCGCACATGGACCCCGCGCTCCGGCCATGGGAGTACAAATAATTTTTTTTTAAAAAAAGGCGGTTACTCAAGCCTGGCGCACACAGTGGAGCGATTTGTGGCCGTACGAACTGCTCCGATGTCCGATCGTCAAGCTGTTTTCACCGTTGTAATTCTAACACGATTTTCTATTTTTAGTAGTTTTTAAAAAAAAATTAGAAATCAAAATAGGTCAGAATAATTTCTAAAATTGTAAAAACAGAAAATAAATGAGTTCTAAATGTCTCCCCAAAATCTGAAACTTGTGACATTTTTCTGAGATGAAAAATATTGTGTAGATTCTAGAACACCAGAGAAGCATCATAGAAATTTTGCAGAAATTTAAGATGCAGATAACAATTATTATTATTTAATAACTGAATTTAGGTTATAAATTTAGAATAAAATTCTTGTACTTTGAAAAATTACAAAAAGTTTTTTTTTGGAGATCTTCACAGAGACAAAATTATTCTTGGGTGATTTAGAATTTTATAACTGAGTTAACTATTTTTTCAGATTATTAATCACTTTTAGTTGCTTGATTGATTAGGAAAAATATCATAAAATTCTGGAAAATTATGAAAACTTTTCATGAGTATCAGCAATATGTCAGAAATGTTTGAAAGTGATTTCTAATTTTTTGCATTGTATTTAGTATTTTTTCTTGATTTTAATTGCATATAATTATTTGAATGATTCAAGAAAAATACTATCATATTTCAAAAATCTTGAATAAATCGGAATAAATATGATGTACATTTAATGAGTTGTTGCATGTTATATTTTGTGGGAGATTTTGTTGAGTGAATTACTTTCGCTCCAAAATAAATTTGTGTGCGATAATTAAATTTATTAATAGTTGTGGTCAATGGAATGTCAGTGATGATTAGAAGCACTGCGAATTTTCGATCTCGCACCTTTGATTATTTTTGTTGGTTGTTTAGATTATTGTTGTATGATTCGTGTGATTGTTTGTGCTAATTCTGAAAATATCTAATGTAAAAATAGATTTAGCAATGGCATCGAAATCTATTGTCGCTGATTTGATGAAGGGTGAGAAACTGGATGGCGACAATTATGACATTTGGCACTGACAGATTCAGTATCTCCTGGATGAGTAGGAAGTCATGGAGACTTTGGACCAAACCATGGTAGTGCCTGAAAAGGGTGATACACCCAGCACCAATGAGATCTTGAAGCCTACCAGAAATGGCTTAAGAAGGACCGTTGTGTGCGCTTTACTATGTTAAGCAGTATGCACAACGATCTAATTGGTGAGTTTGAGATGTATCCAACTGCTTACAAGATGTGAGAGGCCCTCAAATCCAAGTTTGGTGTGATGTTCTTCACCAAACTCAGGGAATTGAATATGAGGTTCGATTCTTGTATCAAGAGGCCGGATCAGACCATGAAGCAGCATCTCCGATGTATGGCTACTATGATCTGAGACCTTAAGTCTGGTGGGGTGACCCTTTCTGATGAGCGGCAAGTCCAGGCAGTGATTAGATCACTACCAAGTTCCTGGGAGCATATGAAAGCAAATATGACCTACAACGAGAGCGTCAAAACGTTTGACGATATTTGTTGCCATTTATAATTGGAGGACGAGTGCCTGAAGGCTGGTAAGCCCAATTTGGAGGTTAACGTTGTGGCCTCTAGTTCACAAAAGGCTTCTGGGCTGAAACACAAGTGAGCTGGAGGTGCTCCTAAGGACCAGGGTGAACCTGAGCCCAAGAAAGGTAAGTCCACCAAGCGCAAGAAAGGAAAGCGTGGTGGAAAGAAAGACCTGAGCAAAGTCAAGTGCTATAGCTGTCAGAAAATGGGACACTTTGCTCGTGACTACGTTGAACCAAAGAAGGTACTTATAGATCCTTATTCTCGCCCTAAATATTTTATGTCACTGATGGTTTAGCTGCTAATCCTACTCATTTGTGGATTGTGGATTCAAGTGCAACCAACCACCTAGCGAGGAGTTGAGATGGGTTCGTGGTGTATGAGTCCTAGTCGAAAGGAAGGTACATATGGGAAACAGTTCGAGTGTGCAAGTGCTTGGAATCGGCACTTACAAGCTCAATCTGCAAGGTGGTTCCACATGGTATTTCCATGATGTCCTTTATACTCCTGAGATCCGGCAAAACCTCTTATCAGTTATGGTCATGTTAGGTCTTGGATTTAAATTTATTTTTGAGGGCTCGTCTGTGAACATTTTTCCAGGCGACGTTTTCTATGGCAGTGGTTTTATTTCAGGTAGTTTGATGGTTTTAGACTTTGATTATTATGAGAATAAAAATGTCGATTCCTTTTCTCTAATTGCTTTGAGTAATAATGATATTCGCATAAATACGATTAGATGGCACACTAGATTTGGCCATGTGGGCTTAGATCGAAAGAACAGACTTGCTAGAGAAGGTCTTTTAGGCCCTCTCGCAAAGGTTAGCATGCCCACTTCTGAACATTGTTTTGAAGGAAAGGCAACCAAAAAATCATTTGGTAATGCTTAAAGGCCATTTGTTCCATTGCAATTAGTTCACTCGAATATACGCAGACCAATGAATGTAAAAGCGTGTTCTGGTGCATATTATTTCATCACATTTATAGATGACTACACGCATTTTGTTCATATCTACTTGATATCCCACAAGTCTGAAACATTGACTTGCTTTGAAAAATATATGAATTTGATTGAGAATCAATTAGACTAGAGAATTTTAGCTCTCAAAACTGACCGAGGATGCGAGTACCTATCGGAGCAATTTAAAAGGCTCTGTGATGAAAATGGAATTGATAGGCAATTAACTATACGAGGAACTCCACAACAAAATGGAGTGACAAAAAGTAGTAATAGAACCCTCCTGGATATTGTTAGGTCTATGATGGCGCAATCTAACTTACCCGTCTCCTACTGGGGAGATGCACTGTTGACTGCTGCCTACGTACTTAACCGCGTGCCTTCCAAATCAGTTCCTAAAACCTCGTACAAGTTATGGACCACGAAAAACCTGTTCTAGGACATTTGCTGCCATGGGATTTGGTAGCATACGTGCACAACGCTTCTCATAAGCATGGGAAGTTAGGCCCTAGAGGTCGAAAGTGCATCTTTATTAGATACTCCGAGCACTCTAAGGGATATGTGTTCATTGGTGAGAATGCTGATGGAACTGTCTATGAGATTAAGTCAAGAGAAGTGGATTTCTTGGAGGACGAATTCCCTAACAGGGATGAGGTTTCAAAAGAGATTGAATTATATGAACATGGGGAAACCATACAAGGTGCTTCAGATAAGTCGGTAGAGGATGAGGAATCAGTTCCTCCACCTTTTGTGAATAGTGGGAGTGACTTAATAGCCGGTGAACCTAGTTATCAGAGGGAATTCCCCCTGAGCCCTAACTGCGAAGAAGCAAATGTGGAAACATTCCCCATTGCCGATTCGAGGTCGAAGGAGATGCTTTCATGATTGCTATGCAAGATGATGCAGAGCCTAAATATGTGCAAGAGGCTCTCTCATCTCTTGTAAGTAAAGAGTGGACGAATGCAACGAACGAGGGGATGGAGTCCATGAGGACCAACCATGTCTGGGGCTTGGTTGACCTTCCACCTAGACGTAAGATGACTGGCAACAAGTGGATTCTAAAAGTCAAACGGAAGGCGGATGATTTTATACCCAGAAAGAAGGTGTGGATTACGAAAAAATATTTTCCCCAGTGGACAGGTTTACTTCAATTCGCATAATTCTAGCCACTGTCGCACATTTGGATCTTGACTACATTAGATGGACGTTAAAATTGCATTTCTCAGTGGAGAACTGGATGAGGAGATTTATATGAATCAACCTGAAGGTTTCATGGAGCAAGGTCAGGAGTGCAAAGTCTGCAAGCTTCAAAGATCCTTGTATGGCCTGAAACAAACATTCATCTAGACAGTGGTATATTCAATTTCATCGAGCCATTATATCTTACTGGTTTACGATGAATGAGAAGGATCACTGTGTGTATATGAAACGCTCCAAGGGAAGTTTCTTGATCCTTTCATTGTATGTTGACGACATTCTAATGGCTGGAAACGACATGCAAATGCTTGTCGAAGTTAAGGAGTGGCTATCTGCCAATTTTGACATAAAAGATATGGGTGAGGCAGATTACGTGCTCGGGATTAAGATCCTGCGAGATCGTTCAAAGAAACTTTTGGAATGTCCCAAGAGAATTACATTCAGAAAATTCTTACGATTTCAGATGCACAATTGTAAGTCTTGTGGCACGGTGAAAGGTTGAGTCTTGACATTTGCCCCAAGTCCATGGAAGAAAAGCAACACATGTCACGTGTCCCTTATGCTAGTGCAGTGGGAAGCCTGATGTATGCTATGATGTGTACTCAGACTAACATATGTTTTGTTGTCGGCTTGGTCAGTCAATTCCAGTCTAACCCAGGCCCTGCTTATCGTAAGGCAGTAAAAAGGATACTGCGCTACTTAAAAGGCACAATGGACTAAACGTTGTGCTATCGAGGCACTAAGCTGCATCTAATCGGTTACAGTGATGCTAATTGAACCGATGCCTGGATGAACGGAAGTCGACTACCGGAAATGTTTTCTTGCTGAATGGAGGTGCCGTGACCTGGGCCAGCAAGAAACAGACCTGCACAGCCTTGTCCACGATGGAAGCGGAGTTTGTTGCATGTTTTGCTGCTGTGCAAGAAACCGTATGGTTGGGACGCTTCTTGCATGACCTCAGTGTCGAGAGAGATGATTTGGATCCAGTGACGCTACATTGTAATAGCATGGCTGCACTGGCCTATACTAAGGATCCGAAATATCACGGCAAGACAAGAGATAGAGGACATATATAACTTCATCAGAGATATGATTGTGCAAAAGGAAGTGGTCCTGAAGCACATTCCTACGAGTTAAATGATTGCAAATCCCTTAACTAAGCCTATAACTGCAGAGAGTTTTAGGGCTCATGTATGGGCAGTAGGACTTTGTAGATGGTGATTGTGTTTCATTTTATGAGATGGATCATTTCATTTTTAGATGACATTTGTGGTTATCAAATATTTTCAGTTAATGCATGATTTGCCTACGATTTAATTATGCATTCTGTGAGATAATTAGCATGAAACAAAAATAGTATATCAACAAGCTTAGATTGGCTCTCTCACACAAGCAATCGCCATTGGCGCCTGTTATGGCGAGCAAGGATGAGACGAATACGGTGCACTCTCAATACCTATGTGGTTTGGGAGGACGAAATTTGAGATACTGTTGTGTTGCCTCGGATGGAGTCGAGATGAGGTCTTAAATTCTTGACCGAAATAAATATTTCCACTCCATTCATTATGCCTGGTATAGATAGCCAGATGTGAGAACTTAGTTATGGCACCTTAAAGGGCGAGCTGATAGAGGACTCAAGTTAGGCACTTAAGAAGCAACTGAACTAAGATCTGTATGGTATTTAACAAAGAGCTTGACATAAACTCTGAGAAAGAGTAGCTCCACCATAGCATGTATTTCACACTACATGTTTTAGGAAATGGATGAATGAATCACTGTTTCATCATTGTGTAAGTCCTAAATAATTTTTATATTGCCCTTAGTCACTGTTGACTATATCACAATGTAAAGGGCTAATAATCGCTACTTTAGCGTGTTACCTATGGTTATGATTGATTCGGCAGACTGGGGCACTGCTGTGAAAGTAGTCAGTCTGAAAGGAGTGATGTGAAGGCGAAGGGAAGACTATTTCAATCTCGTCGATGGTTTTGTATTCAAGGAAGTCCCTATTATGTCACTAATTGAGTAGCTTGGACATAATTGTGAATACAAAAAATGAGTAATTAAGTATGCTCTTTCGAGGGATTAGAGATACTTGGCTTGATGTGATACGAAATTAGTCTAGGGCACTCAAGACACCTATTTTTTGTAGGGTCGATGCCTCTATGCTGACTCTAACTAGTTTTTGGTGTAGAGCTCCCCGCCTCTTTGTGTGCTTGGCGGTCGCACGACACATTTACCTGTATGAACCTTTCTCTAATAGTTGTGAGCAACACAGTATCGAGTCGGTTCCCCAAGTGCGAGTGGGAGATGTAGGAAAACGGATCCGCCCGTGTGGAACCCGACCGACTTAAACTGAACCCGACCCAATTAGAAATTAATCTTCTCTATTTGAATGGTGATGTAACTCCCAATTCAATTTCCTCATAATGGTGAGGAATAAGTGCAATTTAAGGAGGAGGTTACACAATTGTAAACTCTTCTATTATTCTCCATGCACGGAAAATTGCATATAATGTGTGGGACAAGATTTTTCTTTTGAGTTGTGTAGTGTGCATGCGAGAAAGCCAATAGAGAAAATTGAGAAGAAAAAATGGTTTGTTTGGGATACACGTGTTACTTCTATTAGAGATCGAGTGAGGTTCTTGTGCTGTGATCTGTGGTTGGTTCTTGCTCGAGTACGTAGTAAGAATCCACTGCCAGCTTGTTCATGATTGTGCAGGAGTTCGGTACGTGATTCGATCTCGTGGGATGATTTTTTATTATTTGAGGTATACCGACAACTCTTCTCGGTATTTATATTTATATGAGTGTTATGGATTTCTTCATATGTGATGTGTACATGTTTTTGAAATCCTACATAAATAAATATGTGATTTTTTTATAAAGAGGCACATTTTTCAGACCTATAAGCACTCAACAAGTCCATATAAAAAGTAATTCCGTATGCAAAGTGAATGAATAGATGTCTTCACCAAAGATCACATGTCAAGGGAGCTACAACCTCATGAACGACTCTTCTACGAATTTTTAAATTTTTGCTGAATTTCAAAAGTTATTTTCTGATATTTTAAACTATTTTTCTGCTTTTTAAAAAAATTTTCTAATTTACAAATTTTTTTAAAACTTTTCTGTTCTTAATATTTGTCATTTAAGATTAGTACATGAACGGTCCACGCCAGCACCCATGCTTGCATGACATCTGCGTCAGATGCTACATTAGTAAAGAATTAAATGTGTTAATCAAACCAGTATCATGATATGTACTATCTTGAAATCTTTTTAAAAATTATTGTAATTATATGCCAAAAAAGTCATTATACTAAAATGAAACTTTCCTGAAAGTTAATATACCATTTATATAATTTACCCATTAATATTACCGCTGTCTCTTGAAACAATCATTTGCAACAAATTAGCTAATTATATTCTCTGCCTAATCATGATGATATAATAGTAATAACAATGATGTTAATGATAATAAATAATGAACAACATGATTGACTGAACTATATCTTAATTTGGTGTACGAAGTGGACCAATCACTCCACATGTCTTATCATATGAAGAGATATTCAAACAAACGAAATAATATTGCTCAAAATAATTAACGTACAGCTTGTTGGATGAGCTTACCAACTACCAGGAATCAAATGTACAACTAAACTTTATAAATGAGGAAAAATATATAAAAGATGCATCTCATCTAGGACCACTTTGTTGGTGTTCAAATTTTCATTTATTTGAGGAAAATTGGTTCCAAATCCTAGACAGTTGGCAATGGCGACAGTGCCAACAAGTTATGATATGTGTTTATAAAATTTGTATAAGATTTTACAGGTTTTCTAGAGTTTAAGGGGCGAACAACCTGGGACCCATATCAATACACATCTCATCAAAAGGATGTGATATCATGAAAAACAGGTACAGGAACCTGCTCATATTTATTCAGACTCATTCATCTATACCTAAGAGAATGAAGTTGCTAAGAAAACCATGGAAACTTATTAACTATACATTTTACTTAAAATAAAAAATTTCGACGATAAAAATGTCTCCACTCCGATTTATTTGTATTAATATCAACACAAAATTACCCTGATCCCAAATGCGGAGTTTTACCGGCCAATCTAGTTTTTCGAATGATGGGTTGTTCTCAGTTAGTTCGGCCTACAAACTAGTTCTCCGAGAGCAGTGAGATTAAGATGATTTGGGATTTAGTGAGGAGTTGGAGGTGTCCTCAACGAATTAAGTCCTTCCTCTAACTTGTCCAAGGATGGCAATGGA
>JAOYND010131344.1:0-10200 GCA_025802135.1 Lagerstroemia fauriei | reverse complement strand
TAAAATCGTGTCAACAGACCAAAGCAAATAATATCTCTTAAGTGAGTTTACAGACTCATCCATGCTACGGAGAATCAGTGACTACGACAAACTTATTAATACTCATCGGTGGTCTTGTTGAGAGGAGAAGACGAGCTGTAAACCGCAATCGGTTTCAAACTCAAGACCCTCGTCACACAAATAGGACTGATGATGGATGCCATTGCGCAATTTCACATCAGAAAATAAACAAGTTTCTTCAAATTATTAGAAGACCAAGAGCATCTATCTCCTTCATGGACACGTCTTTTAATGGACAATACCTCTTTACTTGGTTTTTTCATGTGTGGGCCTGAACTTCTTGAGCTACAGAGCCAACCGTGTCAACCTTATCAAG
Source organism: Lagerstroemia fauriei (assembly GCA_025802135.1). Taxonomy (NCBI): domain Eukaryota; kingdom Viridiplantae; phylum Streptophyta; class Magnoliopsida; order Myrtales; family Lythraceae; genus Lagerstroemia; species Lagerstroemia fauriei. Next base: position 9,824 of record JAOYND010131344.1, on the reverse strand, counting down.
TTGATACTGTTGAAAAATCGATGAAAAGTTAGAGAGAGGTTGCACATCCGATCTTTTGCAGAAATCACTGTTTTCACATTCGTCATGCCTTGGCCATAATTGACCTGGACACAGAAGGATAAGCAATCTTATATATCTCTATTATTATATGCAAACACGAAGCGGTTTTAGTGTCTTTTTATGATTCCAAAACTGCCCTCCATCTTATTTATTTGATAAACAATTGAGTATGGATGATTTTGTCACTCTCCACTTTTTTCTCAACTTCCAATTACATTATCTACTTCCTACTCTTTTTCTCCCACTTAAGACTTCCCTCATCTCTCTCGCCACATTCCTCTGTTCTTTCAAGGGCAAGTATCCCAGATATGCACGAACTTTGCTTGTTTTTCCTATTCTACCACGAACTTTCACTTTTGATCTAGAAGGGCATGAACGTTCTATTTTTTGCCACGTCTACCATATCGTCTTTTCTCCGTTACAGACGTTAACGAAAGCAGTAACGGTCGTTTATTAATGGTGAAACGACTTTTGTAGCCCTCTTTGAAAGGAACCTAAACGGCCACTTCCAATCTTCCCCCATTGAAAATAACGAATGCTTGAAGCTGAGATTCGAAGCCCTAATTCCTGAAATTACGTTGCACAGATGAATTCGTAGATGTCATCACCGGGGATATCGGCAATTGATGGTCGATCGAGGAGGAGAAACTAGGAGAATGAAGGAGCAGTAGCAGATGGATTGATCGATTTAGAGGAGACTCAAAGTTCTGCATCAAGTAGGCAGAAGCTTTGCCATCATCATTGTCCAGCAGTACCTTTGACTTCGTGGAGTTACAACAATCCAGGAAGAAGATTCTAGAGATGTAGATATTGGAAGGTTTGTGTGTAATAGCTTTTTCCTTTGAAGAGAATATGTCGAATTGAAAAAAAAAAGTTTCATTTTAATTGTCGGTTGACAAATTTCCTAAAATGATAATGACTGTCGATTCTTTGAGTGGCTTGACCCCGAAGATCATTTGCACATGAAAGGAAATTTAAGATTTATGATGAATGAGAGAACATCTTTGATTGAAGAGTTAAAGTTATTGAAGGAGAAATTACATCTGTCCAATACAAAACTATCAACTCTGGAAGAAAAGGTTGAACTAGTGGAATGGAGGAACAAGTTATTGGAAAATGAGATGGAGGAATTGAAAATGCAGCTACAACATTGGCAAGGAAGAAATGCACAAGCTAGACTCGCTGGAAGTGCAGTACCTGGTCCATATTCTGTATTTTTGTTGCTTTGTTTACAGCTTTTCTAATTTGTGGTGGAAAAAAATGAAAACTAGATGTTTCTATTAGTTTGCAGTGCTCTTGAATGTTTTGAAAGAAATGGAATTATCCAATTGATGTAATTCATGTATTTCAGAAGATTGGAATGAAATGATCATGGACTTGACAGTGTCTTGTATTTCTTGAAGTTTGCATAGTGTCTTGTATTTTAGTCTGCTTCCTATTCATCTGAAGTTAAATGACAAAGATAAGATTATAGATAACTAACTACTTGTCATTACGATTGTTGTTAAATACAAAAGGTGGCTTTACTTTCAATTGCCACTCTTCCAGATTGTAGCAAAAGATAAAACAACAAAATGCACTGTAGTATGCACAAAAAGCCACAGAACATGTAGCACAAAATGCTTAATAACAGACATTGTCCATCAATGCTAGGTGAGGAGAGCATGCTATGGCAAGACTTTACATCTAAGTCGAGAGCTTCTTCTTGGTCTTGTTCTGTTGGTGCTTTGCTGACTACCCAAATGACATTTCCTTGGAGTCGAAGTACTACTAGTTTGCCCTCTCTGCTGTTGCTATTTTTCCACTTGTTGCTGGTGATCTCCCTGATGTCGATGTTGCTGCTGCTTCTCTACTTGCTACTGCTTCTCCACTTGGTGGTGGTGTTGTTGCTTCTCCACTTGCTGCTGTTGCTGCTGCTGGTTTTGCTCATTTAAACTTATAAATTGACCACCAAGTCTACCCCATATAGGTATTTCTTAATGATTTGCCAGGCATTTATGTAATCAAAGTTTAGGACCCGGTAAAATTTTAATAGCCTTTAACTTAAGGATAAAGTGACTCACATGAACATGTAATTCCTGTCTGAGTGCTGGTGGTAACCCCATATCCTTTCAATATTTATCTCCTTTCCTTGTGAATATTAATACCTCCAGCACTACTGACTTGAGTTGGTATATAGGCATTCTTCCTGACCTGTAAAAATATGCATGCTGTTCAAAACTGCTGCTTCACACTATCAAATTGAGGTGTTAACTTACTGGTAATTTTGGCCTTCTAGTTGTAGGCTCATTCTGATCCTGAAAGTGGCCTCCTTCCATGGACCTTCCTCTTTTCCTCACCTGTCAATCATGCACATGTATAAGTAGAATTGGTATTTTAAACTAATATAAGTAAACAAAAGATCTGCTATTACCTGAGTTTCCATGACTTGATTTGGTTTCTGAACTGGTCCTTCTCTTTCAACTAGCCCTTCTCCCTCAGCTGAGCAAGTGTTTGCTGGTCCTTTCCCTTTGAACTTGCAAGATCTTTTGTTATGCCCATATGTATTGCATAGACTACATTTCATTCAAACTCCTTTCTTAGAAAGGACAGTAGCATCATTCTCCAGCTCAGACTTGTCCTTGTTCCTTGCCTTCATTGGCCTTCCTGGTTGCCTTTTAGAAGGTAGAGGCAAAATGTCCTCAGATTGAACTTGTGGCCACATCTTTTTCCCATTTAATGGATGAAGCAAACCATCATATGCCATCAAATACATAGGCTTTTTAAGATAATCTGACACATACTCTGCAAGATCCCTTCCCAACCAATGAATGGAAGAAATAGCATGGGGGCAAGGAATACCAATTAAATCCCACATCCTACAAGAACAGATCCGACACAAAAGATCTACAGTAAATATGTAGCCTAAATGGGTCACCTCAAACCTATAGCTGCCAGCATGAGTTGGGCTGCAAAAACCACTTGTCACCTTATTCATTTCAACCTTTTTCCTTATCCTTGGGCAAAGAGTATCATCCCATTTAAGCCTCTTCTCCCTCTTTACACTCATCCTCCTCATAATATCTCCTCTTATCTCTTCCAACATGTCAATGCAAGGCAAGGCCTTGAGAATATATGAATTGAAGCATTCAGACAAATTATTGTCAATCACTTCACAATTTGGCAACACATTGATTCTAGCCCTACAGAATTTATCTACACCAACACTCATAAAGTCTTCATAAGCTTGCATTGAATGAACTTTCATCTCAGTCAAACATTCTTGAAAATCAGCCTCATTGTAGCTTTTCACTGCCCTCCATTCTAAAGCAAAGCCATTATTTTTCTTCTTCCAGTTAGCATATATATGTCGAGCACAATTCCTATGCTCAGTTGATGGGATCAATACCCTCACAGCATGAGCAAGCCCTTGCAAACAAAAAAGAAAATGAATAGAAGTGTCAGTAACACAATTAACATGATTCAACTAACAATAGTATAGCCATTAGCAAGAGTTAGTACCTTCTGTTGGTCACTGATCACGGTCCAACCATATCCATCTTGAATCCCCAAGTCATCTGTAAGTCTTATGAGAAACCATGTCCAGCTATCTAAGTTTTTTCCTTCAACAACAGCCCAGACAGTTGGAAACATCTGATTGTTCCCATCCCTTCCAATTGCAGACAAGAGTTGTCCACCAACATGGGTCTTCAAGAAGCAACCATCAAGGCTGATCACACGCCTAGAACCTCGTAAAAATCCTAATTTCTGCCCTTCAAAACCAACATAAAACCTCTTGAAAGTTGCACCAATGACAGTAGGTATCCTTTCAACACAAAGATCGAATAAATTGTCTTTGCTAACTCTCTTCAACTCTATTATATATGAAGGGAACATTTTATAATGATAATTGATGGAACCTCTAATCAACTCAAGTGCATGTGCCTTTGCTCTGTAGCAGGTATTCTTCCCTACTTTAATTGCAAACCTCTGATCCAAATCTGTCATCATCTCTACGACAGTCATCTCTGGATTTTGTCTTAACCTCTCCAAATATAATCTTGCAATCCATTTTTTAGTGGCATGTTTGTTTCTTGAAGCTCTTGCACATTTATGCTCTTTGGCATACCTCTTAAATATGAATGCATCTCTTTTTTGTGTCCAACTTGCATGAATAATCCAAGGACACTTTTCATCACACCTGGCCTATATTCTATGCTGACCACTTCTTTTCCACCAAATAGACTTTCCATTTCATACAGCATAGTCTTGAACAACCTGCTTGAATTGTTCTGGAGACTCAAATCTTTGTTTCAATGAGAACATTTCATCACCACCATTCTTTCTTCTTGATTTGTATCTTCTCCTCTTCTCATTTTTTCTGATAATATTACCTTCATTATTAGACTTAGGAGTGGCAACTTCTTCATTGGAATGTCCATACATTGACCTATTGCTGGAGTCATCATCTGTTTGCTCTTGAACATCATGTTCATCTTCAGCACTGAGTCCTTGATTATCTTCGTTCCTGCTCTGTTCTCCTTCTAATGATCTCTTATGTCTTCTCTTATTATTTCTCTTAATTTGCTTCAATTCATCATCTGAATCATCACTTGAAAATTCTTCCAATTCCTTAGAATCAACCTCTGATGAATCATCATCTGCAGTAGAGTCATCTTCTACACCAGAGTCATCATCTGCACCAGAGTCATCACTTGCATTTGCATCCTGTACAGCCACAGAACTTCTTTTGGTAGCTTCTACATATACATCAATGCAACCATTCCTCACACCAATTGCAGCCATCAGACATACATCACCATCACTTTCCATCTTTTTCAAACCTCCTGAAGAACTGCACTCAGGATTTATATACCACATGCTCATAGGCTCGTTATATCCTAAATCACCCAATATTGCTTTAAGCTCAAATAACGACATGAGATCAGCATCCTCTTCCATCCTCTGTATTCCACCACCCTCATATCTAAACTCAGTTCTAGAAATAATCTTACCTCCATGATGTAAGATCATGATAAATTGCGTTCCCATCCTACATGCGTAACAAAAACAATCCTTAAAATAGCATATAATACTCTACATTAAGTAGAAAAATAAAAAAGTAGTTACCTTTACACAAAAGTTTAGGACCACCTCTGCAACAAAAGTAACTTTTGAACAACCCTTCAAACGACCTTCAGAGCAGCCCTTCAAACGACCTTGGGAGCAGCCCTTATAGTAACCTTTCAGCCTTTTCTTCAAGTATTCCGTCTGCAAGAACCAATTTTCCTCTGCAACTCTTCGTCTTCTGGCGCGGTAAAAGGAAGAGCAATGAAGGAGGAGAAATAAGGGCACATCAGACATTTTCACTACGGGCAATGGTGGAATATCGTTTAAAACTAAAGTGTTAGTGCTTCCATTAACGTCTGTTATAGAGAAAGGACGATATGGTAGACGTGGCAAAAAATCGAAAGTTCATGCCCTTCTAGATCAAAAGTGAAAGTTCGTGGTAGAATAGGAAAAATAGGCAAAGTTTGTGCATTTATGGGATATTTGCCCTTCTTTCAATAGATTATTTTTAATTCTCATATTTTATTTGTCACTCTTTTATTAGTAATTGATACATACAGATTACGAATACAATCCACTTTTATAGTTATCTAATTTAAAAGTTAAAATAAATATTACTCTTAAGTTGCGCTTGAATATGTATTCCTAATAATTTTATTGAGATAACATATACCGTACGTAGCATGGGTAAACCTCTATATAAAACACACACACACTATTATATACTTTTGGGAAGTTTGGCATCTTTTTCATTTTCCATATTTACCCTCATTCTAAATTTATGACATATATCCGATTTTCAAATTAAGGGTAAACTGATAATTTCAGTCATTTTCCTCTCACACCATATCTACGATCTTAACAGCAAAAATATTTTGTTAACTGCTCAGATTTCCTCATCTCACTACATATCTACAATTTTAGCAACAACAAAATTTGTCACATTTTTAAACAAATGATTTGAAATTGTAAAATTGAAAAAGAAAAATTGACATCATATACTAATGAAATTGAGAATGCTCTACTTACTACTGTAAGTTAACAAATTTCAAATGAATTAAATTATAATAAGTTATAAATAAATGATGTAATTATATAGATTCATTCCCTATTTCATATTTGTTTATTTTTATTTTCTTTCCGTGCGTAGCACGGGTTTGTGTTTTATATATATATATATATATATATATATTATGATACATATGAAAACTGATTAAACAATCAAAATGTTCATAGAATCGGATAATATGGACTTGCAGAAAAATTATGCTTAGTTTACCATGCCATGAAACTCGCCCTAACTGTCCCGATTCATCGATGAAGTGAATTTGATCGTGAAATATACTAACCATCAATAATTTACTCAGTCATTAAACTGACTAAAGCGGATTATCTTAAATTTAAGTAGAATTTTTTTATTTGCAAGGAAATTAAAGTATAAGTTTTCAAAATCTGTATGATTTACTTCATCTAGATAATTTACTTGCAGGCGATTTACCTAAAATATGTCATATGACTTAATCGCCCATTTATCTAGGAAATTCATTACTAGAGGTTGAAATAATTTATTCTATGCTCGAACAATACACTCACAGCCTGATTGGTTCAATGTAAAACAAAAGGATTAAATGGAAAATTGGTCTTTTACATTGGCTTTTACAATATTTGGCTGCAATTGGTGAGATACTTTTATTTTACCGAGCCTTCAAATCTTTCCTGGACCCCTTCTCTTTTCCAACACAGTAAACGTTGCATTAGAGTTTTGTATTTTGAGTTTACATGTTGTAAACCCAGCAATTGGTTCTAATGATTGAAAAGGCGAAATGCTTGTTTTTATCGTTTGAAATGTTCGTACTATATTGGGCATAGATCAGGTTGCATAAAAGGCATATATTATCATCAATGCTTTTGAGCTGAAATGAAATGAAACTTGTTCAGGTCTATGTCCTAACCTAGTCATAAGTTTTAGGTGATAAGCAAGCTCGGGCCTAGAGTTGTTGGATTTGTCCCAGAATTGGCAGAGATTCGGATTTCAAACTGTTTCAGTGAGATGCATAGCAGAGGAATCATGTGACGAGGTAAATGAAGCAACAGAAGTTGTACCATCAAAATGAGAGCCGTGATTGAAACCTCAATCATATGCTACATACAACACAAAAGTAAAGCACAGAGGATGTTTTCATAAGGTGGTTAAAGTAGATTATCGAAAATGTTACGTGAAAGTTTTAGTAATTGCAAATTTTTCTTAGATTATAAGTCAAAATAAGATATTATTATGTTTGACAGTTCCGACAATATATCGAGTGGAATTCAAGTTTCCAAGGAGGGGTCTGACTAACTCGGATATGTATCATTGTAAACAAACCATTGACAGGTTTCTTACTTCACCACAAATTCTTTAACAAGAATTCTTCAAAAATATATTGATGATCAAATACTACTGTTATCAATGCCATGCCATCATGATTGTTATCTATAGATTCTATACCTTCCCCAGATACTGAGTGAATCTCTCTCACATCTTCCCAGTCATTCAACAACCCACCCCCATAACTTGGTCAATAACACATTATCTTCAGCTATTGGCCACTACTGCCGTGTTATGGAGCTGATGAGGATGTATGAACAGATAGAGATCATGGGCCGGCCGCTGAGAGTTACAACAGCCTTGTTATCTTCCTTACTGAGGGTCACTACCGAGGTGGAGAACGTGAAAGGATGAGCTTTGCTGTGTAGGGTGTCAACTTAAATAATTTCCTCAGTTGCTAACATACCAGGCACTGATGCAACTCTCAAGAGGGCAGACTCTGGGGGTCTTGAAATTTCCTTCACTTGGGGTACCTTTCAGCCCAGGGAGAGTAAGCAAGCCGCCTCTGTCTCCTGAAGCATATAAAATGCAAAATTGATCAGAAGATGTACAATCAAACAAAATTTCCGTAAACTTGAAACAGAATCATTTTATGTCTTTGCCCATCATCATCAATATCTTTCTGGATTCTGAAAAAGGAACTGGAGCTTCACTCGCTTTACTAGGTTATATTTAAGCATTGGAGGAGTTAATGATCAACGAGACAAGAGTACATGGACAACCACCTCGAAAGTGCTGCAGCAAAGGCAACACGTTCAATCGCATGGGTCCGATTTCAACTGAAATATTTACATTTACTGGCTCTAGTTAATGGCTTGAGCATTTGACTCATCAAATAACTGAAGTGGACAGTGCAGGTGGCCATACGAATGGTAGTATTGGATTCACCGGAGGAGAGATTTTATGTACTTTTCAACCCCTGTAATACAAACAATGATGTTGAGCTCCACAGTATTGTCTAGCGCCGCCTTCTCTTGTTGATTGATGCTCAAGATTGAGTTTCATAACTATAAAGCCACTGAATTCAAATTCACAATACCTGTAATGACTTTGTTGGAATGGTTTTTCTCCTTCTGACGGTACAATGGCAGTAACAGCATTGCTAAACATTATAACACTGCACAAAATGTTAGCGAAAATTTACAGTGTTCTATCTCTTGCTTTATCTCACGTTGGGTTCGCGAAAACTTTCCTTCACGAGCTAATCTTTTACTCTTCAAATAGTATGAAACTTGTTACTCCTTGAAAATAGGAAAAAAAAAATAAAGTTTTCAGAATATGGATCTATCTCAATCTTCTTTACCTGGTTCACTTCATTCGACAGCCGACTATGTCTTCCACTTGCAATAGACCATGTCCACTTGACTCCCAAGTTCAAACTTATCAAAACTAGAAACAAGAGAGCACTGCAGTTTTGCACACATGACCATCAAAATTCTCATTAAGACGCGTTGGTTTTTCAAATGCTTAACCTCTAAACAAAAAGAAATTCTTGCGAAACACTGAAATGACTGCGTTATATAACTGTATCCTCGATCAGATGCTGCGTCAAAGTCATTGAAATTCTGTCATTTTTGCAGAGCTCTTGCATACAGGAATTCAGGCGCACAATCGGGAAAATGGACCTGTATCACACATACCTTTCCGATGCATTCTGATTCTCTAGTCAAAGGTGCTGTGACTCAGAATTCTTCACTTGTCAGTGAAATCTCAAAACATGCACACATGATTGCTGGGGCCATGCTCCAGCAAGACCTTGACCCCCCAGATTCTCTGTATAATTCCTGCAAGTGCAAAGAACAATCTATTCATAACATAAGTTGAGCTATTCAAAAAGTTAGTAGAGCAATCATTGCGCTATCTCATATATAATAATCTCATGTGACAATACCAGAAACTGCCATAGAAGATAATCACCATATTGTCAGGAGTTCCAGACAGAACCCAAGGGTCTCTTTGATACAGTGGGCAGAAAATCTAATGAATGAAAATGTTACTTCAGCTCCACAGCCATAACGCAATGCCATGAAAATGACACTCATGAATAAGCAGAAGTTCCCCAACCAAGATGAAACCTCAAACATCTTAGTCAGTGCCTTCACAAACCATGAGTGAGAGTGAGACCGAGGGACAATATAAATGTAAAAGTTAAATGGAAGAAATTGTAAAAGACAATACAGATAAACAAGGAAATGCGGAAAAGCCAATGAAGATGAAATTCACCCAAACCTTGTCATATTAGCAGCAAAATGTACGGAAGTTGATGCAACGAAATTAGCAATTCACCTCTCCTTCTTTCAGGATCTCACCTGGAAAGGTAAACTTGTCAAGTTATGGAAATTTTGGT
>JAOYND010131131.1:0-10201 GCA_025802135.1 Lagerstroemia fauriei | reverse complement strand
GAAAAGACACCAACAAGAGAACATGACTTCAACTTGCAACTTCTTAACAAAACAAAATCGCATCTTTAAAATACAATATCACGACTGTATTTTGCGAATTAATTTTTGAAAGACAGTATTTTAAAATTTATTTTCAAAATCATCTATTTTTTTTGCCAAAAAACTCGTTTGAAATGTCTCTGTCCGTCTCTTTAGCGATATTCAATTATACAATAGAGCACCTGACAGGTAACTATCGTATATAGGAAAAACTGTAACCTGACGACAACCTCATTGACTCAGAGGCTCTTTTCTTCATTGGTAAGCTTTTTTCTCTCTTATCATCATTCTCCATCATGAAAAGAAAATAAACAGTAGTCTAAATTAATCAAATGCAATTAATAATAGCTTCCAGATCTTGAAAAATCGTATGAAACCTTACCTGTACCATACTTGCACACTTATCTACCATTGGATCTATTTTATTTTGTATTGTCTCACCTGCACTCTTCCTGCAGGCGATGTGTTGGGCCCAAGCCCAGTGTGACGAAAAAGGCAAAACCTATAGCAAGCGAGCTCACAGGTTATGCCAGGCGGTTACCACCAGCGCAGGGGTAGTTATTTGAGTAGCCCATCTGGAAGCTGGGAGGCAGTGAATTCAACCCACAACATTGGCGCCATCTGCAGGGAACACGAGATGAAAGGTCATGACACCGGCAACTCGGGAAAGGCTTTATGGTGAGATTCTCGGAAAGTTTGCATGCGCTCGTTGTGAAATCAACAATTCATTATAGGAAGACCGTAACATGAATCTATACAAGGGGCATGCTTTTGGCATCCACATGGTCCAAATGTTTGCACTGGACCAGAGAAACAGTTATCTGTTTTAAGGATGTTCTGTCTATCCCATGGCAAGTGTCGGTGAGGAGATAAAATGGACAATGTTATTATCAATTTCTAAATATTGTATTCAACTTGAGAGGTGGCAACTTGCATGAACAGGGACAACTATCAAAGCAATGGTTTGCGTGCAGGGAAACGATCATCGGTGTCTTTTGGGAAAATGATGAAAGGGTCCTATAGATTGAGGAAAATTCTGTTGAGAATTAAATCTCACATCGACTAAATTAAAGAATAAAATTTGGTTTATAAGAGAATTGGGTACCACCTATTAGCTTAGGCTTTTGGATGGAAACGGGTTCGAGACTCTTGTGAATCCAAGTTAAAATTTCACATGGTATCAAGCGGTTCGATCATGGGCTCACACTAGACCAGGCCCTATGCCAGGCCCGAGTGTGGAGCTCATGGTCCGTAAGCCTAAGACCGGAAGAAAAATGTCCAACTTGTGGTTAGTTGTTGAACTCGAGTGTAGAGCTCATGGGATTATAGCCCAAAGGACGAAAGAGAAGATCGCCTCGTGGTAGTTTGTCCCCCCAGCCCGAGATCGGAAGAAAAATATTCGGTTCGAGATCAGTTGTTGAGGGCGGATGTTTAAAAGCACGTGTCAAGTATGAACAAGTTATCACGTGAGGGCAGGTGTTGAGAATTAAATCCCGCATCAACTAAATTCAATTATTTTTAGGATTATTTTTTATTTTTAAGATTTTATTAAAAATATTAAAATAATTAAATTTTATGTATTTGTAACATCACATCAGCATTGTCACGTGGTGTACATGTTAGGAGAAAGTCTTTTATGACACGGGTATACCACGTGGCAGTGCTGACATGGTATCACGAGAAAATATGATTCAATTATTTTTATTATTTTTGAATAAAACCTAAAAGAAAAAAAATCAACCATAAAAGGAAAAAAACCCTAAAAATGTCCTAATTTAATTGGAATGTCCTAATTTAATTGGCTCGTGACACAACGTGAACACTGCCACGTGGTATATCCGTGCATAAGAGATTATGACACGGGTATATACCACGTGGCATAAAAGACTTTCACATGTTAGACACAACATTGTATCCTACCAGCCAGCGCATCAAGTCTGACCAATGGTCCGCATTTGAATGTTATTAGTATTTCCAACAGGAGCCTTCCTTGCCTTTGAAAAGACTATTAACACCCTAAACTTGTTAGTTGTATAATTTCAGCCTCGCTTGGTTCGAAAAATTGCCATGTCCCATGCAGGGATGGATTTAGGGGTGTGCGGGGGGACGATCGCCCCCTAAACTCGAGAAATTCTATAAAGTCCTATAAAAAAATTTTGTTGATTTTGTCTATATTTTTTTTACTAAAAAACTTATTTCTATCATTTAAACATTCCCTCAGTTTCACCTATCTAGTTGGGTTTTCTGGATTCGTCCTGTCCCAAGTATCCTACTTTTCATTAAATATTATTCAGATTGATGAGAAATTGAAAAAAAGAAGTATTAGAAACGATCTTCTCACACCTTAAAAAGATTAGTTGTCAGTTCTGGAGCATAATCCAACCAAGAGGAGTTGATCATACTAGTATACTGACGTTGTGCAGTCGATCATTTGTCTAAAGAAGACCAAGTTTGGAGAGGCATGTGACCTCATTCAGGAGATGCAAGTATTAACACGGTCCAAATGACGCCAATAACAATAATCTAGTGTCTAGCTAATCGTTTGATCTCCATAATATTAGGAATCCTAATGCAACGGAACATTTATTGTCAAGAAAATATTTTCAATGGAGGGAACACTTTAAGATAATTTGGAATTAAAATAAAGAGGACGCTTAAAATTATACCTATAAGGACTCTAACTTGGTCTTTGTGTTTGTAATCCTCGAATTGACGATGACCTGCCAGAGTCGATCTTCTGATTAGACGCACACGTGAATGCTCTCTACATACCACGCCGCACCTCACATAAAATTTAAGAAACTATTTCTGGAAAGGTTAGGCCAAAATTTTTCATTTTTTATTATTTTTTGTACTACATTTGCGCACAGACAACGTCCAGACTCGAGTTAGGATTTGGGATAATACTCGAAGACAGGTGGACAACCCGAAGAGTACATCAGTTAGCAAGAGGATAAAATGCTTGCATATATTAAGAATTTTCATGGGAATAATACTCATTCTGAGTACTAAAACATCGTTATTTGTCTGATCCCCTAGATATTATCATATATTTTCTTTTCAATGGGTGTCCATTTCTATTCTATCAGCCGTCAACCTCTCCTTGACCTATCTTCTTTGAGTCGTCCCCCTATGGGGCATTTAATTTCAGTTCACTTGATGTAGACCAATAACTAAGCTGATTTATACTCTTGCAGTACCATGCACTGGCCAGCCAAGATTGAAAACTTGATCGACTTTTCAATCAACCTTTTTCTAGCACATATATCTTGACTTTTTTTTTTTTTATACATCGCCATCATAAAATTATAATATAAATGCTCTTTAGGGTGTACATTCAGTTGAGTGATAGAAAACAACAAGGCTTTTTCCCAAAAAAAAATTTATAATATATATGGGATGATGAAACTTAAAAAAAATAAATATTTGCATGTTTTCTTTTAATTCATGTACTTTGTTTTATCCCACTCTTTTCTTTCAATCCATTTCATTATCACATACCAAATATGATCTAAATATTAAAAAGTTGTCGTCATTGTATTATATTTTGTGGTTACCTCTTGTTTTCTGCATTATTAAAATATGAGTCTGCTGATAAGTAATCCTTGTTGAATATAAGCTAGAGAATCAAGTTACTTGTGAAAAACTATGATTTTATGGTATTTTACATTTTTCTTTTGCTTTTTTTTGTTGCCTTTAAAACTAGGACAAAGTCTTGTATATAGTAATATCATCACATGACAGTATTTACGTGGTGACACCAACTAATAAAATTCATTCATTTTTAGAGATTTTTTAAAATTTTATTTTAGGATTTTACAAAAATATTCAAAAATGAATAAATTTTATTTATTAATATTATCATGTATGTATATACTATTATATGTTAACTCCGTTACACAGAAGACTTGCTCCAAAACTAGGCCTTGTGAATCCATTTCTCAAATGGGCTATTTATCTTATGGATTATTAATTATAAAATAAGAAACAACTGACCAAACTCTTTCTTATAATGCAACCAGATTTACGACCGGTATTTTGTTTGAAATTATTAATCATATAATTAGTTAGCGTGATGGTTGATTGTGGAGGCGGAAGATATGCAGTGAGAGGGAATAAAATCGTTTAGAGAAAAAATAAGGACTGATGAATGGAGTGGGAGAGAAGTAACTCATTCAAAATTGTAAAATAACAATAAAGAGTTTGGAAATGTAATATAATATAAATCAGAGTGAACAATAGATTTGAAAATGAAAAAAGAGACCAAAATTAGTTTAAAACAATAGACATTACTGGCTGAGACCTTTACATGAAGGGAATTATTTGGTCTCGCAACTTGTTTTTAATGGATAAAAAAGAGAGCAGTAGTAATGACGATCAACTGCTCTTATTGCATAGTATTAGGGCTTTCATATTTAAGCAGTGAAGAAAACAAACAAAATAATCAATACTAGTACGGACCTCATCAATGCACCATTACGTACAAAAAGTCTTATATAATACAAGAAGTCAGTGTCCGCCAAAACTCATGTTCAATGAGCCACTTTATGAAAGATTTATTCCATTTAGCATGACGTTACAATTCCTATCAAAACTAACAGTTTTATCCTACGTGGCGCATTATGTGGCAAACGGCGATGATGTGTCTATGCCACTTGGAGTCCTTGTTCCCGGGTCATTGAAATGTCGAATTTACCCCTTACCAATCTTCTTTAATTTAAAATTTCAATGAGAGCAAATAAGTAAATTCCTTCCTTCTCCTTCCATCTTCTCTCTCTGCCATGGTTGACATTCCTTTGCTGCCACCGCTCCCTATGCCTCCTCCCACCCGTGTTCATCTACGAGGAGCTCCATATTCGATGTAACATAAAAGAGAAGACCTACCGGTTGTGATAGCTTACTGTGTTTTGAAATCTAGTCTTGAGTTCAGGATCTCGAAAAATTCGAGATTTCGAAGGTCAGATTTCCATCCCACTTACTCGAGAGATCACTCCCTCCATGTCCTCCGCTTCTCTTCTTCTTCTTCTTCTTCTCCTCCTCCTCCAACTATCCACAGTTCCCTGTCTGTCACTCCATTTTCTAACCATCCCCCGGATCATAAATTCCTCATCACCTGAAAAGCTGCCCCTTCCTCCCCTGCAACTGTATTTCACTGGTCATCTACAAAAAAAAAAATCGAGAACAAGGACTCACTTTTAGCCCATTTTAAATGAACGGAGGAGGGTCGAGATCAAAACTCTGTCTTTCCGGGAGATGGGTCTGATTCATGCTCAGGTTCTCTCGCCATGGACTATGCCTGGAATTGAAAGGCAGAGTCTTCCGCTCATGCTTTGTTTCTGCAACTATTCCTGATACGGTCACCAGAAAATCTCCCAAGATTTTTGCAATTATGTTATTTCCTTTTAGGACGAGGATGCCTCTTCCATTATGCTGGTGACTGCAAAGCAATCCGATTCCATTTCCATGGAATCCCATGGCAGAGAAGCACTCGCGCCTGGTTATGTCGCTACAGATCCTGGCCATTCTAGTTGTGTTCATCGCAGGAATCGTGATCGGCCTAGCAGCCACCTTGCACATCAACCAGTACTTCGAGACAGGGCATCAGCTGATCTTGAACCAGGCATCAGTCCTTGGCCCCGACACGAGCAAGAATCGGACCGTCAGCCATGGCAGCGAGAAAGGACATGTGAGGAGAAGGAACAAGAAGAAAGTGGATTTACTTGTTTGCCCTCATTGAATTTTAAATTAAAGAAGACTGGTAAGGGGTAAATTCGACATTTCAATGACCCGGGAACACGGACTCCAAGTGGCATTGACACGTCATTGCCGTTTGCCACATAACGCGTCACGTAGGATAAAACAGTTAGTTTTGACGGGAATTGTAACGCTATGCTAAACGGAATATACATTTCATAGTTCGTACCTTCCTAGGTCACGCGAAAAAGTTCATGCTAAAAGTGACAAACCGACCTAAGGTCGGGCTTGATTAGGCTATTAACCTATGGGATTTTACCTCACCGCCCCTTAAATGCAGTCACTGTTAACGGCCCCACCGTCCTCATCCTCCCCTCCCTATTTGCGTTTTTCCTTTTTAAAATTGTTATGAAATATTTTTAAAAAAATTGGATGAAATTCCAACAATATGACCAAAATGATAAAAAGGCTAAAGGTTAAGGACAAAAAATTAAAAATAAAAGTTGGGGATGAAAATCGTAAAAGTGTAGAAAAAACTTGGCATAGAAAATGTAATTTCTCCCATTATTTTGGAAGGCAGTAAATATTTCATAAGAGACTTCTAATTTTACAACATATAGGCCTATCTCACCACGTGATACGAGCAAATACCATCAAAATAAGATAGACGAGCAAATTAGCATTGATCATCCGAGCACTTACCATAACTATTACTAATTAAAGTAGTTTAATTGGTTTTTTTCTCACCACGCCATTGTAAGATATGAATATCTAAGAATTTTTTTCTAATTTCTTCCTGACATTGAAAAAATTCCGCTATAGGGTGGCTCGTTTAACATGCGATTTAAAAAGATATTAATTGATATCAGGCACCATACGTCACAATCCATGACAGTTTATCATGGTATGAGAAATAATCATAGTGAAATTGACAAAGTACAAAGACTCGATAGTGATAAATTGTAATTGTTGTCAGTAATGCACTGATGAGGTTTCGCCTGACAACCAACTAACAGTAGTTTGAACAAAAATTCGGATTCGAGTATTATAAATAGATGAAATTCATAATTGAAAGAATTTTACTCCTTAACAGACCAATTGAAATTTATCAGGATCTATTGAGCTTTTAGGTATAATTGTGGTATACTCTTTTAAAAAATAAAGATAATGAGAAATGTCCCAAGAATTTCAAGGACCAAATATTCGGTTGAGCAAATTCCAAATGAACCGGTGACAAGCCATCTCTCATAAATTGTTAAATTTTAATAGACATATAAAAATAAAAGTGAGAGAGGCAAATCGCTTGATGCAATGGCTCATCGGCTTGCTTGGATGCAGTATGTTTATACGATTTGGATAGAACATAATAGATGTACCTTTCAACGATTACGTCGGAATGAGGAGTTTTTGGTGCATTTCATTATTGATACAGTTAGGTTTAAGCTTTACATTTTGCCACGTTTCGTATATAGGCTTAGAGGCTAACAAGTAGCTCTTTAGTTGGGGATTTGCTGTACATAGTTTATTTGGACAGTTTCTTTGTACTTAATTTTTGAGTTAATGAAATCACCAAAGTTCCAAAAAATATAAATGCGAGAGAAAGACACTGGAATCCTATATGTTTGTTATTTCTTGCATGTGAATCCTAAATATTTTAAAATGACAAATCAAGTCCTATGTGTTGCCCGCTGTTACAAGATCGAGTCCTTTCCGTTACCTGTCATCACTTTAAGTTGACGTGACATTGAAACATAGATAATATTATGATGTATCAAATTTTAACACCAATATGAACAATTTTAATTTGATTGTACATAGTGAGGGGTAAAAAATTAATTGCATCATTTTGGAATAAAAATTAATATTTCTAAATTTGTGTGCATATGTCAGGTTAAAATTTTCTGTCTCAACGTTAAAATTTGACACATTACACTGATATCTACATGTCAATTCCACGTCAGCTTAAAGTAACGGCATGTAATGGAAAGAACATGATCTTATAATAGCGGGCAACATATAGGACTTGATTTACCATTTTAAAATATTTAGGACTCATAGGCAAGAAACAATAAGCATATATGACTCCCGATACCTTTTTCTCTAATAAAAGCTAATGTAGGTAAACACAAGCTAATTAAAAAAGCACACACAAAAAGATTTTTTTGTCAAATTGTATCACTGGTATTCATAAATTTAATGGATTCTGAATAAATTTAGTTCGAGTCAGATGGATCAAAAACACGCAAAAGCCCTAGGTGTTAACATCTTGAAGCTTTTGTGATGATTCATTTTTCTCAAGTAAAATGGAGGACTTCAACATATATATTTCTTTTCCATCCCTATTTTTTAGCAATAGAATTAATAAATTGAGCTGCTTTGCGAAGATGATAATGTAATATGAACCGGAATAGTTTTTGTCTTGTATACCGATAAATCGATCCGCAGTCTCCCTCGTTAATTAAGTTTAACTGATCTTAAGACATGGAATGAAATATACAAAAATGAAGAACTTCATACGCACCATAAAAATGACGAATTTCATATTATATTTCTTATTTATTAAATTGCAAGTATCAAAATGATGGTCGACTTAACTCTCAAGGGTAGCTCAACTGGTAGGACGTATGTATGACTCGTGTGAAAATTAACGAGATCGGAGATTCGGTTCCCTCCTTGAGCTCGTAGCCGTTGATGAGGGCACCTACACATGTGTTTTGCATATAAACTTGCCTTGAAGATAGTCGACTCACCTTGAATTTTGAGCAGTTATGAAAATCAAGTGATATGCAAAGAAAAAATAAAGAATTTTTTCTTATTTATCAAGAGTTTCTACTTGAAGAAGAATAGATAGATAATAGAAATTAAGCTTTAATTGAAATGATTGGAGGGATTTGAAGGAGGGAATAAAAATTCAAAAGTAATGGAAGGTTAAAAAGATCCCAAATATAAATATTTTAAAATTGATTTAAAAAAAATAGAAGAGGCTGTAGCATAATTTTATCATAGTTATTCATTAATTATAGGAGAAGGAGAATGTCATTCCCCCTCTATTTCAGGTGCATTTAGAATAAGTATTCATAATGTGCAAACTAAACGATGGGAGCCATTCCACACGAAATAGATAATCCAAGGAATAACTATATATTCCAGCGATCCAACGGGATATAGGTAATTCACTTATTAAAGCAGGAACCTGCCTTTAAGAATCATCTCCAAACTGCACGCATTAATAGCTAAGCATGCTGCAGGTATTACTGAACAGTATATACAACAATACATATTATATATACATAATATATGTTTTTATAGCCAACGATTAGGAGGAGGGGGACGACAATAGGGTGGTGGTCGTGGTGGATCTGCACATTCTCTACGGAAAGGAATACATTTCTTAGGCCTTGGAGCTGTCAACGGTTGTCTCCCACATGGTCGGATTCTTTTCACTGCGATGATTTCACCAATATTCTGAAGTTTCCCTGCAATTAACAGAAGAGTATGTCAACACTTTTGTTAACTTTACTGAGTTCTGCTTTCAGTACCCTACGCAATCTCATGACAATCTCGAAATGCCTCTGAGGGCTCAGATTAACTCAATATTCCTGGATTTTCTAACCGATCACATGCGCATTTTTTTTCGGTGATTAGGGAGACCTATAAATCTAATACGGGATAGAAGGTAAAGAGAAATAAAACGGGAATATAACTCCCACAGTGAGGATTGAATCTTGCCCTCTAGGTTGGGCCAGGGTCTTGTGTTGCTGAACCAAAACTCGTTCCTCCGTCACAAGCTCTTTGGGCAACTTCAGTTGCACTTTTCAAATTTAAAGGAGTATTTCGAAACGATCTTGCCAGAAAACCCGCGACCGTCTAATGGTTTAGGGCAAATTCAAATTGAGGTGGTTGTTTAAATCCTAGGGGATGTCGGAAACTGCATGCCCCATTATGAAAACAGTACCAAAAATAAACCCCGTGATCTCACCGAAAATAACTAAAGGGAGTGTGCATTACACGTATAGTCAGAGTCCAGTAGATCCTCATGAATTCATATTTGAGCTGAATTGACACACTAAATAATAAAACTCTCTCACTAATAAATTTAATCGGGAATTTATAAAAGAGCTTGAAGGTTCTATTCTTGGAGAGAGTATTCTGTATAACGAGTATATGATGTGACGGTACTTATGGTATTACAAATCAATGAGATTCGGACATTTTAATTTTTTTATAAGACTCTAAAATTGAAAAAAATAACCCTAAAAATAAATTAATCTTGTTTGCTTGTAACACCACATAAGTGCTATCATGTGATATACTTGTTATATACAAGACTTTCTCTGATTCTTGTGCCTGAAAGCATTGTGTTTGAATGCTTTTTAGATTGCATCTGAGGCATGAGCCGGATTCGTTCCAATTTGATGCAAAGAGATCATCAGGATCAAATTCCTTTTATTCCCTACTATAAATCAAT
>JAOYND010131026.1:0-10201 GCA_025802135.1 Lagerstroemia fauriei | reverse complement strand
CATCAATTTTTTATGCTTTCGAAGTTCTTTTCCTCTTAAATTTGATGTCTGTTGCAGAAAAATTACAAATTAGGAGAGACTTTTATCTCTTAATTGGACCCGACTCGATAATAAGGGTCATGATATGATATTTTTAAGTAAGAACTTATATTCATAAGATTATCTTGATTCATTCGAATATTATAAATAAAAAAATTTATATTAGAGAGTTTTACATCCTCAGTGGGCTGATCCGGGTCGAGTCTAGATTAGTTAAGGTCACATGACTTTTGAATAATAAGTGGGATATATTAGAAAAAATATTTTTGATTTATTCGGAAAAAAGGAAAATACATTTTTATTTAAGATTACTAACATCATCTGTATATATTCTCTAAGATTACGTGATTACTTGAGAGTGGGAGAATTGATTCAGACTTGACCGGGAACTTGACGATCACGACGATCTCGCTCTGCCTCTCCCTTTCCTCGATCGTCATTGCCATCGTCTTTTGAGCTTCTCCGGCCACGGCTGAGGGCTCCGATCCCTGAGCTGGTAATCTTCTGCAACTGTGAATTATCGCTCGTTACTGAAGATACTGACTGACTTGGCAAAGACGCTTGACTCTTGTTCATGCCTCTCCTTTAACTTTGAACACCACGCCACGGCATCTGTCTTTCATGATCGTGATGGGTCTTAATGGGTGGGAGCTTCTAAATTTAACTGGCACTTCTGGGATTACATCCTTTGTTGATTTTAGGAACTTCATCTATGTCAGCTTTATCTCTCTCTCTCTCTCTCTCTCTCTCTCTCTCTTTTAGAGAAGTTTGAATTTCATTCTTAGCTGTGTCGGCTTCATGAAGCACAAACATTTCGCCTTGATTTAGTAAAACTTATGATTGCAGCATCTGCAAGAATTTGAAGTATTCAACTTTCCAGGTTCTGTCCTTTCCGTCGGACGTCGTGCATGAGATATATTTTCTGACGGAACTTGCAGGTTAAAAGGAAGACATTCCACACTCTGTAGCATAACAAGGTTGGGTGCACTTTACATCTGAGATTCTCGATCACTGTGTTGCCAATAGACCTGCTCGAAGGCTCTATTTTGGTGAGCTTTTTTTAGTAGCTTAGTTCTTAATGTTCACTAAATGGTTGTTTAAGCGACGTCAAAGAAAAGTTCTATTAATGAGGAAAATGTAGGTTCAAGATACTGTTTCCAAACAAATTGTGGTGCCTGGGCTTTCTTGCTTGATCCAAATTTGTTCAACAACAGTCAATAGGATACTGTCCCACTTTGTTTAGGAATCTTAAAATAAGATTATCGAGGAACACTCATCGAGTAGAATTGGCTTACTCAGTGTGAAAAATTCTATATTAACATCCGGAGAGCAAGCACTAAAAGAAGAGGAAAATGAACTAATGTGGGGACTGGGTGCCTCCAATGAGAGATAGCCCATTTAGTGATTGGTGGGGCAGCCTCAAATAGAGGTTGCTGACCCTCGACATTTGCGGCAGCGTTAACCGGAGACACCAAGGCTACCACGTTTTGGATAAGCAATGTGATGAGTTATGTTCAGCCTCAACACTAATACTGGCTATACGCATCTGTATTGGTGAACAACCAGGTCTTTAGTGTGGTTGGTTAAAGGTTCCAATTTCATTTTTTGTGTTTACTTTTATTTTTCTTTAATGTTTAAAATTCTAAGCAGTTAAACCTTATGTTGAGAATCCTGACATTCCTTTCTAATTCTAATTTTCCAAATCTAATATAGAATATTCTTTGAGGTTCTAGAATTTAATACTGGCCAAATGGCTGCACTCTAGTCATTATATAGTATAAGCATAAGGTGAATATATACCCCAATATGGTGTTGAAGGACCATCATCACATTTTTGACATAGATTCAAGATCCACTTAATAGTGCACCACTTTTTTTCTATGGGGCAATTGGTAAATTTCAGCAATAATCTGCCACATATAGGAAATTTGCATTTATGAGCTTGTATGCTCTTAGTCAATTTATGATGCACATAACCGAGGGCTGCCTTAGTGTGTAAAATGAGTAACATTGAACCTACTGTCCCTGTAGGTAGTAGATGTACATAACTACATGCATAAGCACACAAGCATGCAGAAGTGTGTGCATCAGTATATCTACATGCATAAGCACAAAAGCATGCAGATGTGTGTGTCTCAACTAATGTATTTGACTTTGTACTTGTGTTCATTTGTTCTCTTTTGTAACTTGCATCCTACCATTGAGTTAACCAAAATATTCGTAATTTTGCTACTAAAAGAGTATTGTGACATGAGAATTTGACTATATTGTCTTTTTTATCACTTGGCAAGGTTCAAACAAAGTGCAAATACGCTAACTAGGCATTATGGTAAAGACAGTGAATGTGCGCGGATTCCCTTCTCATACATCAGCAGAGACAGTTAAAGGGTTTCTAGAGCAAAAAACAAGCGAGGGAACTGTTTATGCCATTAAAGTTAGGCCATTCAAAAGAGGTGATCGATCATATGCAATTGTGCAGTTTATGACAGCCGAAGATGCTGATAAGATAGTCCGTTTGGCCGGTGTACGTTTGCCGTATGGGACTTCATATTTGACTGTACGAAAAGCGGACCATGATATTGTACCAAAGCCAAGGGTCTCGTCACATAGCATCGATGGTGTAACATTGCATTTTGGGTGTCAGATTTCAGAGGAGAAGTTGTTAACCCTATGGGAAAAGCGAGATGTTTCTGTGGATTTTGGGATTGGGTCTAGAAGATTCAACTTTGTTCTATCTCATGATGATGTGGAGTATAAGCTTGGCCTTTCAGATGAGAATATTTGGCAGATTGAACTTCACTGTCAACATGGCCGTAGTACAATTTATCTGCTGATTCAGGTACTTCTATAAACTGTAACAGCTACAATTTGTCTATTTTTTTTAATTATCTGTTGAGCATAGATTATGGAATAGTGATCACTCGTAAAACATTGGTCAATCTCCTTTAAATGTAAATGGATATTTTATTGTCTCCGAGTACAATCTAGAAGTACATTGTCATTCAAGGCAATTATTAATTAAACCAAAAGTCGTGTTTACATGTGGATTACTATGGTATGGTTACTGAAGATAAAAGCAATTCTAATCTAACTATAATTCTTAATGGTGATAGAATAATAATATTATCTAATTCTAATTCAAATCAAACTCATCCTAGTCAAATATCAAACCGTCTAATTTTCCCACCAACATTCTCTCCTGGTTGGAAAAGAGTCGACCTCAAGTCAAGTCTTCGTCATCGTCTCGTTGTCTTTTATGGTTGGACTCTATCCCACTGCTTCTTTGCTTGCCAATTAAACATGATTTTTTTCTTTGTGTGAGCTCTCTCCTTTGATTATTTGTAAATCAACACCACTTTTTCTTGGAATGGTGGTGATATGTATTGCATTCAAACAGTGAAAGATTTACAGCAACAAAGTTTCAAGTCAGGCAAAAAGCCACAGCTGGGCTGCTACTTTAGAATTAGAAATCCTAAATTGTAGTCTCGGTATGGACAAAAGCCGAGATCTAACTGTATCAACACCTTTATTCTTTGCTTATGATCTCTTTCACTTAACCATTGGCTTTTGTTGGTGGAGGTATGTCGATTGTGTATGGTTTAGGTAACTGAAAAACTTGTTAGAATATTAAAGGGGAGACAATAAATAAACCCTCATAACTACTTCCATTTTATGCTTCTTGTTATGAATTCAATAGGGATAATGACTTGAATAAACACAACCTTTGCAAATACCTGCTCATGTCATTGTGCTTTCCACCACTATAGGCTTTCCATTATTTTCTCTACCAAATTGTACTGATTGTCTTCTTCATATATGCTATACCTCGGAGTCGGATCAACATCATTGGAAAACTTATCTTTGAATTGATAGGGTAAATTACATGCACAGTAAATTAATTTTCGAAAATGTTCTATGATTGTACAAAATGCGACGGAAGGGTTAACCTCTTAATGCGGTGTTGAGTTAGCATATGATGGGGACGCCATGTGCATAAAAGTGCTAACGTGTATGTCGACATAATATTTTTAAATAAATATATAAAAATAGAATTAAATTTTGAATTTTTTTATAAAATTAAGGAAAAAATAAAGAATATGTTAAAAATTGAAAAAAAAATTAATTTTTCAAATTTGAAAACTTTAGAATTTTTTTTTCCAAATTTACAAAATTTAGGAAATTCTGAAAAATTAAGAAAACTTTGAAATAAATTTAAAAAATTAAGAAACAATTTTTTTGAAAATATATAAAATCACAAAAAATTTGAAAACGAAAAAATAAAAAATTGGCAAAAATTTAAAAAATATAAAGATTGCCTTTAGGGTCATAACCCTATAGAATATTCATGGAATAGGCTCGTCGAAAAAAATAAAATAAAAATTTAAAAAAAAATGAAAAATCAGACAGCCTTAAACCCCCAAAGTTCGATCAAAGTTTGATGGAAAGAATTTTTACTTTCTTATGACCCAACATTTCTTGTTTACACAACTTCCGTGCTCCAAGACCTCTAAAATTGCAGAAAGTTTTATTTTTTATTTTTACTTTCTTCAGAGCTAACTACAATCTAAAACCCTAAAGTTCGATCAAAGCATTTTCTAATCACTCACTCTTATAAGACTGAGGGACCATTTTGTAATAATACGAGGACTTGTGTGTGATATACAATGAATAAAGGGGTGAAATGTAACAGAAGTATAGTCGAGCTGTTATTCGGTTACAGAGGGGGAAATTCTATTAGCACTCTTGCTCTATAAAAGGCAGAGTGTTCCCTCTTAGATTTCTTCTTCTTCCTCTCTCTCTCTCTTGTTCGACTAGTATCAATTGGTATCAAAGCAGCTTTCTAGGGAACCACGGTAGAAACAAGAGCCTCTAAGATGCGCAGGCTGGAAGCAATAATCAAAGATCATACAAAGCAAATGGCTGAGATCAAAGCTCAACAGTTAGCTATGCAATCAGCTTTCAAATTGCAGAATGACCAGCAGATGGAAGAGTTGAGGGAGCTCAAGAACCTCATCAAAGGAAATGATTCGCAGCAGGATGAGGATAGAAGTAGAGCCACTTCTGCGCTACCTGAAGAGGTAGAAAAATAGGTGAATCATCATCCTTACTCGAGCTCCTTTCAATTGGGAAAAGTGGAATTCCCAAAGTTTTGGGGAGAAGGAGTTGAAGATTAGCTGTTCCAATGTGAGAAATTCTTCAGCATGGATAGAACTCTTGACAATTCAAAGCTGGATTTGGCGGTTATTCATCTAGAATGTAAGGCTCTGTACTGGCATCAATCCTTCCTAACCAGCAAAGGCCTCACAGAGGACCGGATGAGTTGGACAGCATACAAGGAAGCTATTATAGCTCACTTCAGTGGACGAGATTGCGAGGATCCTATGTCTGAACTCAAAATTCTCTACCAGATAGGGACTGTAGAGTTACCAGGAAGAGTTCGACATACTATTAAGCAAACTGCTAATACCTGAAGATCTCGCTATTAGCATGTACTTGGGATGACTAAAAAATGAAATCCAGAATCTAGTAAGAATGCTCGAACCAACGACCTTGCAGAAGGCCTACAAATTGGCTAAGCTTCAAGAGACCACATATCTAGCTCAGCTAGATTCAAATCCTAACTCAAGGAGCTCGCAAGGCAGCTCCTATCGAAGTTCCATAGCACCAATAAAGTTCACTCCTCAATGCACTTCAAATAATTTTAATTCTGCTTCCTAAGGCAATAATGCAGCTATGACAGAGTCCAGTAAACAAGTAGGCTTGTTGTCATTACCAGCTAATGCAGTACCATTGTAGTTTAAGAAGGGAATAACCACTAGTTCTTCCAAATATTTGACAAGCAAGGAGATAGCAAAAAAACGAGCCAAAGGCCTATGTTTCTCCTATAATGAGAATTTTACACCTAGACATAAGTGTCCAAAGAAATAGCTGCTCTTGATTGAGATGGAAGACGAGGAGGAAGAGGAGAATGATCTTGAGGAAAAAGCAGTGGAAGAAGTAACTGAAACAACTGACAAAGTCACTCCTAGAATTTCTATACATGCATTATCTGGAGAGCTGAGTTGTCAAACCATGCGATTTAGTGGAATTGTGGGTAAAAAGGTGATGTCGATCCTGGTTGACTCGGGAAGCACCAACAATTTTTTAAATAAATCCACGGGGCAATCCTTGGGATGTCAACCCACCAGCATCAGTCCTGTCAAGGAGGTGGTGGCTAATGGTACTGAATTGGTTTGCGATTCAATCTGCAAGGGGTTCAAATGAAGGATGCAAAGGTATGAATGTGAAGCTGACATATTCTTGCTCGCCTTGGACAACTATGGCGTGTTCTTTCGCACTCACGAGGGTCACTATGAGTTTCTTGTGATGCCATTTGGACACAATAATGCGTTTTCCACCTTCCATAGCTTATGAACCAGGTTTTTTGACCTTTTTTACGCAGATTCATATTGGTTTTTTCTGATAATATCCTTGTCTATATTTGCGACCGGCAGCAACATAAGGATCATTTACGACAGGCGTTTATGCTACTAAGACGGCATCAGCTTTATGCCAAACAAAATAAGTGTACTTTTGCCACGAGCAGGGTCGAATACTGGGGCATTTTGTATCAACAGCTAGTGTCTCCACAAATCCCTCTAAGGTGAAAGCTGTGGAGAATTGGCTTATTCCTCAGACCCTAAAGCAGCCCTTTGTCATTTGATCATATCATCAAAGTTTGAAACACCTCTTGGAGCAAAAGTTAACCACACCACTGCAACATACTTGGTTAGCTAGCTGCTAGGTTACACTTATGAAATCAAGTACAAGAAAGGAAGAGAAAACCTTGTTGTTGATGCTTTGTCTCGATTAAATGGAAAGGAATTGTCTCTGTGTGCAATTACGAGCATTTTTACTGACCTGTTTGCTGAGATACAGGCCACTTAGTCCATAGATCCAAGTTTGCAAAGGATCATTTTGGACTTACAGCAAAATCCTCAGAGCCATCCAAAGTATTCTTGGCATGGGATCAGCTGCGACATAAGGGGAAGCTATTGGCGGGCAATAATGTGGCCTTGCAGCAATGGCTACTAAGCTATTTCCATGATAGCCCCACAGGAGGTCATTCTGGTATTTCAACCACCACTCATAGGCTCGCCTTTATCTTCTATTGGAGGGAATGCGCAAGCATATTCGAGTTTACATTAGGTGCTGTGATGTTTGCCTTCATAATAAGACTGAAACAGTGGCTTCCCTTGGTTTGCTACAGCCGCTTTCTATTTCGGAGTATGCCTTCAAAGACATCAACATGGATTTTATCTGTGGCTTGCTAAAATCAGATGGAAAAGATACTATCTTGACAGTGGTCGATCGCTTTACAAAGTTTGGGTATTTCATCGCACTGTCCCATCCCTATTCAGCTTCCCAGGTGGCTCCATTGCTCCTCAATCATGTCTTGAAGCTCCATGGCATGCTCTGTTCTATAGTTACTAACAGAGATCCCCTATTCCTTAACAATTTCTGGAAAGAGCTCTTCAGATTACTAGGAGTTACGTTGCATTACTCCACTGCTTATCACCCTCAAACCGATGGTTAGACCAAGGTGCTCAATCGCTGCTTGGAAGGGTATTTGCATTGCATGTGCAGAAATAACCCAAAAAAAGGGCTGCGTGGCTTTCCATGGCTGAATGGTGGTATAATTTAACACTCCATTCTTCCATTGGGAAATCTCCTTACGAGGCTTTATACAGAGTCGCTCCACTAATTAATGTTCCCTATGTTCCAGGGGATTCTTGCATTGCTGCCGTCGACCTTCAGCTCCAGAATAAGGAAGCTTTACTTACAGATCTTAAGCAGTAACTGGCCAAAGCCTAATACCAAATGAAAATTCAAGCTGATGAGCATCGCTCTGAAAGGACTTTCGCTGTAGGCGACTGGGTACACCTCAAGCTACATCAGTACAAGCAGCTCTCGATGTCCTTGTGTCACACACACAAGCCCGCTGACAAATACTATGGACCATTCGAAATTATTGCCAAAATTGGTTCAATGGCTTATGAGCTAGCCTTGCCCAGTTCCTCTAAAATACATCATGTCTTCCATGTTTCCCTCTTAAGACGAGCTTAGGGCCCCGCTCCCCAGTCACCAGCATTGCCTATGCACTGCACTGCACTGCTGAGGCTACCCCCTGCCCAATGGCAATTTTGGATTGGCAGATGGTTCAGAGGGGTTGTGTGGCTGCGACTCAAGTACTTATCCATTGGTCTGGAGCTTCACTAGCCGATGCTACCTGAGAATATCTTCAGGATCTCTGCTTATGTTTCCTTGACATAGACCTTGTGGACAAGGTTCTTCAAGGAGGGGAGAATTGATAAGACCGAGGGACCATTTTGTAATAATACGAGGACTTATGTGTGATATACAAGAAATAAAGTGGTGAAATGTAACAAAAGTATAGTCGAGCTGTTATTTGGTTATAGAGGAGGGAAATTATGTTAGCACTCTCGCTCTTTAAAACGCAGAGGGTCGTATATTGGGACTCAGACTTTCCCCTCTCAGATTTCTTCTTCTCTCTTTCTCTTGTTCGACTAGCATCACACTCAAAAAGTTTTTAATCTTGCTCGTAACTTCCCCAAACCCCAACCCTTAATCCTGTTCCCTTCCATGACTGTCCCACTAAACCCCAATTACTAGAAACTATTTTCTTTCTCCATCTTCATGTTCTTTCTCAAACAGATCTGCAACGAAATAATTTATGGACTTCAAAAAACTATTAAGAATTTAGTAGCCTTCAAGACACAGTGCCTCTGTTTCAACCATCAAGATCTCTCCTCTGTCCGATCGCCCCCTTCTGCATAACCATCTTCATCCTCCTCCTCCTCCTCCTCGATCAGGGGCAAGACCGGCATCAACCTAGACTTCGACCACTAACTAACTCCTCCTCCTCCTTCCACTTGAAAAATCGTTACGAAGTAGGTTGAGATTGGCCGGTTGAGGGCATTGTCGAGTGCCACGGACTGAGGGTTATGGACGAGTGCAGTAAGTCATGGGTTTACCTCCTCCTCTGCAAGTCTTCGTCGCGAAAGAGACTGAGATTCACTAGTTGAGGGTTATTCTTGAGTGCAATAGGGTCGTGGACTCGTGGGCATACCTCATCCTCCTCCACCGTGAGATGCCGTTGCAGAAGAGGTCGAGATTCGTGGGGTGCTCCAGGTCGAGATTCGAGGTCAAGGCTGAGATTCGCCATGCATCTGTGGCAGAATAGTACCATATCGTGTTTTAGGACATTTACTATATCTATACAGATTAACGAAATTCAAATTTGAATCATATTGCTAATCAACTGTAGAGCACTCCGCTCAGCTAGCTAATACACCGCTGCAGAAAACAAGCAAGCTAGTTTTCTTACCCGGAAGGAGTTCCGGATCTATGTGTTAATATATCATAATCATTCTGCAATCATAGTCAAATAACAACACTAGTTTTCCCTCCATGATATTTTTCTTCCATGTGTATGAAGGCCTCAGATTGTTGTTGTAATCCTTTCTTGTATGGTTGGTTTCAGCTGTATGGTGCTCCTCATATTTTCAAAAACGAGACGAGCTTTTCAGGAAATGTTCTGGACGGTCCTTTCTACAACTATTACAAGTACGGTTCCGATGATCAGTGGGTGAGAACAACAGATTTTACACCATCTGCTTTTATCGGGCAATCTTCCACAATATGTCTGGAGATGTCATCTGGGTCTAATCTTCCAGATTTTCAGGAGAATTTCGCTGCTTATAAGGAAATTTGGGCCATATTTGCTCTGGAGAGTGGCTTTGGTTTCTCTTGTGACCTGAACCTAGTCCCTATTGTAATGCCTCCCCTATACATTGATATTCCATATAAGATCCTCTTCAAGATCAATTCGTTGGTGCAGAATGGATGTCTCCCAGGACCCTGTCTTGACCCTTCATTTTATCGACTGGTAGATCCAAGCAGAGTGAAAATTAACATCATAGAATATGCTCTGGAAAAACTGTTTCATCTGAAGGAATGCTGTTATTATCCAAGTAGGTGGCTTCAGGAGCAGTACGTGGACTGCATGAAGAATAAGCATCTGACACGGCAGGGTAGTGCGTTTGATAACTCAGATGAGGGGCTGGTGTATGTCCACAGGGTCCAGATAACTCCTTGCAAA
>JAOYND010130920.1:0-10202 GCA_025802135.1 Lagerstroemia fauriei | reverse complement strand
TATGATGAATTTTCGACGACCCGTGCATCTACGGAAGGCATATGTCATGCAATGCAATACCTTGATGTATACATACATATACACACACACACACACACACATTCATGCACCTAATATAAGTCGCACAATT
Source organism: Lagerstroemia fauriei (assembly GCA_025802135.1). Lineage (NCBI taxonomy): Eukaryota > Viridiplantae > Streptophyta > Magnoliopsida > Myrtales > Lythraceae > Lagerstroemia > Lagerstroemia fauriei. Next base: position 10,072 of record JAOYND010130920.1, on the reverse strand, counting down.
AGCACAGATTTTACTTCTTAATTATCTTTCCAATATGATTATACTAGACGCAGACCCTACGCACGGAATTGTTGAAAATGTAGTTGATTATTAAATTGTATTTTTTATTTTACACAGTTCTGCATATTTTGTAATTTTGTATTAATTTTTATAATGTTTTTTTTTATTTTTATATAATTTATCATGAATGAAAAGTAAAATCTATAATTAGAAAAAAAAAATTATGGAGTAGTTAGTGGTAGTTTATACTCTTAAAGTGATTTTACACTTTCGCCCTTTTATCAATTTTTTTTGGTTTACTTATTAAGGGTAATTATGGAAATTTAAAAGTGAGATAAACTATTTTTCTCCTCCCATATAATAATAGATTGAATGGTTGTAAGTAATCAGTTATGATTTTTCAAAATGAAATTGTAATTAACTCTTTTTAATTGAGTTTATAACTTTTTTTTAATTAAACAGTGCTACCATATCGTGACGGTTTTATAAAATTTTCCAACAACCCACCGGTGCCATTCTTCCCTAAAACCGATTGTTCAATTTTAAACTCTTAAATATTTTTCATAAACTTACTTTTAAAGTAATTAATTTTTAATAAATCTTGTAAAAAGTGAATTCCACACCGATAAGACATAAGAAAAATTCTTAAAATATATGAAAGTTGTATACCATCAGGGATGTATTTAGGGGGATGCCAGGGGGCCGTCTCCACCCCCAACTATCTCGAGGAAATCGTTCATACACTATGCACATTTCACTTAATTTTGTCTGAATTTTTATTGCATTATTCTGTCTCGACCTCTAAATTCTTCATGTTACTCTTCTATGGAGTTTCACCCACTTGAACGAATTTTCTGGATCTGTCAATGTGTATCATCACATATATATCAGTTTAAACTTTTACATGAACATGATCAGAGTCCCACTAGGCCCATAGTTTCACTTGATTCTGTCTAATTTTTTATTAATTTATTCTATCTCGACCCCTAAATTCTTCATGTTACTCTTTTACGAGACTTAAATGAATTTTCAAGATCTGTCCACGTGTATCATCGCATATAAGTTTAAACTCTTACGTGGACATGACCAAAACCTCTTATAGTCCCACTAGGCCTGCTGTTTTTTTTTTTATAAGCCTGTGATATAACTTCGGACGAAAATTACTCAATGAAAAGAAGTGCTAATCACTTTAACCAATCCATGAATATGTTTCGTGAATGAAAATTCTAGGTCTTCTTTCTTCAGTACAATTATAAAGTTGTTTCACTTTTTTTCTGAAAAGACAGTATAGGATTCTTTTTAATTAAGGTCCGACATGGACACAACTCTTATTTTTTACAAAAACAAATTCAACACGCACCATCACAATATTGTAAAAAAAAAAAATGTCGTATTGATAGCTTAGCCAAAGGAAAAGGTGACAAATTAGAGACGGCCAGAGCACAATTAATGTCCATTTTGCACGTGTTTTATATCACGAGTACGCATCGAACATGTTAAATGAGTCGACTCGATATGACACGCATATCTTTGTATTATTATATGATGGACTAAGTACACGCCATGAAAATGCAGAACATGTTCTCAGAAGGTAGGAGCCACATAACTATGTTCCGTACGAAACAGAGGAGAGTCTTCCGTGTAACGGGTACATCACGTGATAGCACTTACGTAGTGTCACGAACTAATAAAATTAAGTGATTTTAGAATTTTATTTATAAAATCCTAAAAATAATTGAATCTTATCGAGGACATTTAGGCAGTCAAGTGTGCATTGACTAAAGTCTAGAACAGTTAAACTAAGCTAGATTAATTCATGGGTTTAAATCCTTTCAGTAAATTGTTATATTCAAGTTTGATAACGGAGAAAATTTGAAATTCGAGAGAATTCTATCTTTTAATGAACTGAATTAAGGTGAATTTAAATTACTCGAAATTTGTTCAATTTTCAAGTATAAGTGATGATACACACAGGAGAAGAAAAATCTTTTTTTTTCCCGAAAATTAATTGAGTACTGCTTTTGAATTATTCTTTGAACCCTCCACAATTCAAACACAGATTGCATATCCATTCCTAAGGTTCGCACGGCAGCTAACCAGATGGAGAGAATCCAGCCTTATATTTTCGGTCTGTACCATTGCACAAGTTTTCAGAAACCTAACGGATCCTAACTGATCTAGTTCAAGCCGGCTAGACTCGATTTTGGGTAAGGCTCTCCCAAATCGAATTTTCTTCAGTCGAACCCGAGAACTTTGCTACAAGGCAACGAGGAGGTTCGAGTCGAATAGGCCGTGTTTGTATCTCTCATGTGAATTGTTAAGTCTTGCAGGGTAGGTTTGTCCGATACCAGTCGACGGCTAAGATTTCTTGTTATGAATGGCGTATCGACTGATAGCCTATTTGACCTAGATCATGAAGGAAAATCAGATTGAGAATAATAATCTGACTTAACCCTCCGACACTCGATCAAGTGAATCGACGATTAAAAGAAAGGAAGACCAACCATCAATTTAGAGAGAGGGAATATTAAGAAAAATTGTAAAAGGTTAAATCGGTCAAATCAAGTTCAGAGTCGATAGCGGTGTGTCATGCCGGGCACAAGAGCATGTCACGGTTGCTATCGAGCTGCTCTCAAAAGTCGTTGTTGCCCTTGGCTTTACCAGTTGCTTTATCATGAAGAACACCTATACTAGCAAAAAGCAAAGAGAAAACTACGAATTTAGCTGCTCAATGACTAAACTGCCATCACTTCAATCCCTCGATGAATTTTATCATTTTTTGAATAAATAATTATCATTTCATATGTCAGTTTTTCACCGTGCATCCCTTTCTCCATTTTTTTCCTTTATTTTTACATTTGTTTTTAATTTAAATATATAAAAATCCAACTCGTCATTTAACAGTACTGACATCACGTGCATGTGCCACGTAAAAACGGATGGCGGGTGGGGGCGTCGTGATTTCATGGAACAAATTGAGTTGTGTAATGAAACTGATATTCTAGAACACTGATTTAGTTAAAATAAATCTATAGAATTTGATTAAAAAAATGACAAACTATGGTATTATTACTGTAATTTCCTCCACAGCAATTTATTGTTTTAACATTAAAAAAAGTCAATAATTTTCTAGAAGAAGATTTCAATGGCATGGGAAGGCCAGGTGGAAGAGATCAAGACATCCCCTACCTAAGATAGTGAGAAGCTGTGACAAATTTAATTCAGTCCACTTTAAGATTTTAATGAATGGAAAATGACAAGTTCATCAATCAACTCCTCTAAATCCCCCCTTTTACTGTGTTTTTCTTTTTTCCATTTATAACATCCAATATTTAAAAAATTAAAAATTAACATATGTCGAATAATTTAAATTCAAATCAGAACGGTATATTTTAACTATGTACTTTCTATATTTATAAGACTCGAACTTGATTTTTTATTTTATCTGGAGGAGAAGAGAGGTTGGTCGGGAAAGTTAGGCTTAGAAGAACATTGCGTATGAGTTGGAGAAGTGCCTGTGGCCTGGGCCCACCGCAAAACTTGTCTACCTACAGGGACGACGGATCAGGACTTTAAGTGAGAGTCAGAGATTTCATGAAGTGAAATAGGATAATTTATAATGAAAATTAGTAAAATTTATATTGAGTATTAGAGATTTTCTCGAGTTTAGGGCGATCGTCCTCAGTGCATCCCGTCTCCCGAAAAAAATCTTGGATGATCTATCTCAAATTGCTTTGATTGGTATTAATTTTGATAACTGCTCGGGTGATTAACACTAATTTATCTGCTTGTCACATTCTGATTGATGCTTTCCCATGTCACGAGAATAACCTAAAAATTTCTCCAATATCTCCCTCTTCCTCCAAGTCGATTGCCTTACCAACTCCACCTCCTTGCAGTCCAACCACACCCTTTGATATTTCCTTGCTCGTTATTAATGTGAAAACGGTCAATTTTCTTCCTAGATGTGTTGTTTTCACGATATCTTAACAAATCGACTGACGCATTTTGTATTTGCATCGATCGGATCGGGACAAATTAAGCATGTGTGACTAGCCTCACCAAGGTGCACGTACGTAATATTATTAGTTAAAATTTAAAAAATAAAAATTATGGCTCTGAGTAGTGTCACTGTCTTACCAGTTACCTTGGTTACATTGAATTTGCTAATTCTTTTTGGGCCCCGTCTGATTGGATGATGTTGACCTAATTAACTCTTTAACTGCGTTCAAAACATTGACTTTTATCATTGACCGCCAGCTTCGACGTCGCATGAGCAAATTACCACCACTTACATGTACACGACCTGTCCATGTAGAGGGAGTAGGTGAAGGAAGGACTATCACATTCCGTTCCTATTCAGGCGAACTCTCTCGCAGCGTGTTCAACGCATAACGTGAAGTGGACGTTTAATTGGTTGGATTTTCGTTAGCTCGTGGAGAGCATTAAGAAATTATAATAAAAAACTCAACCGATGCGACATTCTCTAGAGTCATAGGTTGAAATGTAAAATTATTATGTCTGATAAGTTTATTGGACTGTTTGAAAAGAATATACAAAACTAGTTTTCTAAAATTTAAGTAATTTTAAGTAAAACAGTTATTAAATCAGTATGACTTTTAGACATAAAGTGTATGCGCCAGGGGATATGAATGATAGTTTCGGTTCGACTTGTGCGACATGACCTGACATGGTTTGGAAGGGGCGATGACCCAACCTCTGCACGGGTCATGTCAGGCTTGGGTGTATCCCCTACCTCTTCCTTCTCATCTCGACCCATTATATTATATTATATTTAAAATTTTATTTTTAATTGAATTATGGAATTTTTCATATTAATAAATTAAATAATAATCGTTCTATTTTATTAAAAATATGTAGATTTTTGTATTAATTTTTACTTGGGTTAAAACGGGGCAGGGCAGGGCAGTGGTCGGCTCGAGTTGGCCCATGGCTGTCAACAGGTCAGGTCGGGTCGATGGGTAAATAGTACGGAACATATCAGGGTCCCAAGAGGAGGAGAAATTAATCTTAAAATGCATCTTCCGCCGCCACTGGGCCCTTGGAGCTTTCGTGGCGAGGCCCAACTAATCAGGCCCAATTAAATGGGCCGCATGTGTAATGAACAGAATGGGCTAGTATTCTCGGAAAAGCCCATTAAGGTCCTCTGGTTGAATGATAAAGCAGTACCAATCTTCACACATTATCAATCCTTTCCCAAGAATCACCTCTTTTGCTCTCTCTCTCTATATATATATATGTAAAAAATCTTAGATGATCGTATCTCGTCATTTCTAAATATTCTGAATTTCAAGTTTTATCGATTTGAGTTCTTAACATGGAAAATTATCTCATAGATCACTTGATTTTTCTTTTTTGGTAATAATAACTAGATTTTTCGGAACTCCCTCAACTGTTTTTTCACTTTATTTTTAACCTGAAAAATCATATAGTTTACTCCGTTTTTCCTGTTGTGTCACGCATCGATTTTTCGTTATAACGCTGTTAAAAGTCTACATGTTATATCTTACATAGCATGTATAAGACACGTGGCAATTCATACCACGGTCGAACGGACCCTAGCACATGGATTTCATACATACAAATCATGATGATATATATAATTAATTGTGTAATAATTTTATCTGCCACGCAATGGTGTTCGATTACGCGATCGCGGGGGTATCTTCTTAAGGGGAAGTGGTCCCCACCTCCACCGGCAAACATGCACGTGGTTGACTCCCTGTTGTTTTTCCCAAATCAAGTAAAAATCTTTTCTTTATCTGCTCTTGTTGAAATAATCTCCAGTGATCCTACCTAACAATAATGTGGTGATAAAGAACTAATTAAATTATTTTAATTAGTGTTAATTATGACAAATGTTTAAGTGATTAATATTAATTTACTCATTTGTTAAATTTTAATTGATCCTTCATCACGCCACGTGATGAAATAAGGTCACCTGATAATTTTTCACTGGTAATATATATTATTCCAGAGCACAGGACGAGGTGATTCGATAATTCATTTTTTAAAAAATAAGTTCTTGAATTTGAGACGACTCAATTTTGATCAGTAAACAACTGACAAGGCATAATATCCGATATCCGGGCCCACCTCACGAAGTTTATTAGTCTGGCTGAGCAGAAGTCCCCCGTGTCCTTTCTTGCGTCATTGATCTACTTGATTATTTTATTACTTCCCACACAGTTTATCTTATAAAAACAAGAAAATATTAATATAAATCGAGTCTAACGTTTATTTCTTTTAGATAAGATCTCAAATTCAATTATTTTGAACAGAGAAAATTCATAATATGAAGAAAATTACCCTTTTAGCGAGCCTTGAGAAGTGTGCGAGTCGCATTCGACGTGTCTATTATTTTCAAAAGTGAAGGTCACTCGGGACATGTCCATTATTTTGAGTGTATACCATCTGCTATCCAGAAGTTCAATGGGTCGGCTAATCCAGTTTCGAGCCCGATTAGCCCACTAAGAGGCAAAATTTTGACAATATGAATTTTTTTCACATATAAAATCCGAACATGAAATCTTATGAGAGCGTGTCCATCTTTGCTGCATGCTCTGTTTCCTAAAAGAGGCAAATCTATATACGGAAAATGAAAACAAATATCTAGATAGGGAAAATGATGGAGATTATGAAAATGAAATAAAGCCAATAGATCGAAAAGCCGTAAACCGTAGGAAACAATGTTTCTTTGCGTGGCCACGAAAAAAAAAAGACCAAAAGAAACAATAAATTTTTTTTATGATAAGTCAAGTAATAATATTGGGATATACAAAAAAGGAATATAAGTGGAATGATTGAGGCGGTATGACACATCTTTCTCTTTAAGTAAGAGAGAATTCACTTTGGAAGAGTTTTATCTCTTAGTGAGATTTCTCTGCTCGAACTAGATTAGTTATAATTCTGTTAAGTATCTGAATACCAGTAATTCAAACCGGAAAAAAGAGATATACAAAAAGGAATACTGGAGTAAGGGGAAAAATTCCCGAAATGGTTGGACTTGGTTCAATCTATTTTTATTCTGTATTCTCATCCTAAATCTTTTTGTTTGGTTCTCAATGTCTTTCCTTTGGTTTGCTTTGGTTCTCAATGTCGATTCTTGCAAGAGACTTTTATATGTTTCAAAGTGATAAATCTAAGTCATATATATTGCTCGTGTTACAACATTTAGTCATTTCTGTCACATATCACACGTCGGCTTAAGAGCATTAGCGAGAGATCTCTGCTATAATACGATTTTACCCTCCTGAGCTGCCCATCAATTCCCCGCAAATGCATGAATCCAAGTAAGTTTATGTGCAAAACACGTGTGAAGGTGATCTCACCAGTGACTATGCGTTTAAGAGGAGAATCGAACCTTCCGACCTCGTGAGCTTTCTCATGAAACAGAGGCACGTGCTAACCGGCCGCTTGAGCTAACCCTCGGAGGTCGTAAATAGAGAACTTTTTAATTTGTAATCTTTGATCCGACCGAGAACAGGCGTATGGCTCAGCACACGTACAGTATCGTCTTACTCTACAATACAAAGTTACACGGCTTTGACTCAATGCCTTGATAAATAGTGTTTACATCTCTCGAGCACAAACTAATTACACACACACAAATATATATATATATATATATACACATACTAGACGTGGACCTGTACTACGCATAGACAGAAAGAAAATGAAAATAAGCAAATATAAAATATTGTGATGAATGCATATAATTAAATCGTTTATGTATAACTTATTATAATTTAATTTATTTGAAATTCGTCAATTTACAGTAGTAAGCAGAGTATTTTCAGTTATCATTAGTATATTATGTCAATTTTTCCTCTTCAGTTTTTTTACAATATTAAATCATTCTTTAAAAAAACTAGATAGATTTTTACTGCTAAAATCGTAGATATGAAGTGATATAGGAGAATCAGAACGGTTAACGTAATATTTTTACTGTTAAGATCGTAGGTATGAAGTGAGAGGGAAATGACTGAAATTATTATTTTACCCTTAATTTGAAAATCAAATGCGTGTTATAAATTTTAATATGTAAATTAGACTGAGGACAAATATAAAAAACTAAAAAAATACCAAATTTCATAAACGTCTGGCATATAATACTATAGATAGAAGATATACACAGAATAAATGGGAAATCATCCCCAAATGGGTGATCCAAGGATCGAATCCCAGGTTGGGAGGGTCGACGGGAATTTTCCTAGGGATCCCGGTCCGACCGCAGATTAGTCTCGAGGTACGCTTCGGCTGGCCCGGGGATACTGCGTGGCGCTAACAAAAAAAAAAAGGGGGGGAAATCATGGAAGGAATAGAACTTATATCCAAATCAAATCGAGATTAGATCTCCGATTGTTAAAGCAATCCGATCGATTCATCATGGAGTAGATCTTCAAATCGGATCTGAATATGGCTTCATTCACTGTCCTAAACAAACTGAATATATAAATATAACTCGATCCATTTGGGGTCACAATTTTAAATCGACTTGGGTACAACATTTTTATTAGACACATATTTCTATATATATTATATTAGCAGAGATAACCGACACATTGCTTGGTTTGATTTCGCACACTTGTTCACCAAAAAAAAAAAAAAAGGGGAAAAGAGAGTCTGTTAATTCGAATTTTATAAATAAAAAAGAATTTTACAATCATGTAAATTTTTTCTTTAATAAACTGATCGGCTCGAACCTATATTGACGAAAACTAATGGTTTTTGGAAATCGGGTTGTCCACCAAGAGAGGAGAATATATATGCTCAATTCTTTGATGTCTTTTTCACTTTTCCGAATTATTCATCAACACACTAAATTCAATTTTTTTAATAACCATTGGATTAAGAAAATTAAGAATGTGTATGACAAATTTACTGACACGTAAATGTCTAATCTTTCTCTCCTCTCATCCTCCTCTCTACTTTCTCGTGCATTTTTCTCATATTTCTCTCAACTATTTTTATTATCACTCAAATTTTTTTTTCTAAATTTATTATTTATTCTTCTTATTCGATTTATAAAAAATAAAATTTTCAAAATTAATTATAACTAAAATCTTTAATCATTTATTACACATTCACTTTTTTATATCGATTTTATTAATATATGTATATTTATATGCTCGAAGATGTGTTGGAAGGCTTTTGATGGATTACTTTTCTTCTTCTTCTTCCTCTTCCTCTTTTTCTCCCAGAACAGAAACAAAGGTACCTACCTCTCCCCTTCCTTTTTGAATTGAAAAGACAAGGCATGGAACTGAAGCCTAAACTACCATACACGTGTCCCTTTGTTTGACCCGTATTCTATGTGAATTCAAATAAGGGAAGCCGGAGATCGACGACGATGATGATCCTCCTAAATCTCATTAATTAATATATTAATCAGCACAGTACATTTATTACATGCATCTAGAAATCAATCAGAGAGCTGTCCCGCCGGTTAGGTAATGTGATGGTCCGAACTTTGGACGTCCAGAAGACTTATTGCAATTGAGGGTTTTGGATCGGTCGATATCGAATAAATTGAACCGGTTTCGAGCTAATGCGACGCGTCTCTGGTGGTCTCGTGTTCCCTCTCCGTCCTCACATTGTTTAAAGTTCATGTTCTAGTCTTTTATCCTTTGTCAGCCTTTGGTCCAATTCTTATTCTTCATAAACTACAATACATATATATATATATATATATATATCTGTGTGTGTATATATATATATGAGTAAACCATCAAATTGGTCCTCAAAGTTTTAAAGAGCCATCAGTTTGGTCCTCAAAGTTTGAAAGCCATCAATTTGGTCCAGGCGTTATAACGCCGTTTCCGGACGCTGACGTGGACGGTTAGTGCCACGTCAGCGGGCCCGCATGCTACGTGGCAATCAATAATTGGATGAAATTATTTTTATTTTTTAAATTGCAGCCATTCATAACTTGTCACGTGGCATGTGGACCCGCTGACGTGGCAAAAACCGTCCACGTCAGAAGCCTGGACCAAATTGACAGACGGGAGTGAACTTTGAGGATCAAATTGACGGTTTTCAAACTTTGAGG